>JAFJTQ020000002.1:600000-815221 GCA_022559915.2 Septoria petroselini
GCCCATTTCTTGACTACATCTGAGATCTTAGACATTTCGACGGACGCGATGTCATTCGCAATAATGAGAAGTGAAGCCAACAAGTTGATGAGTGAAGAAGTTATGTGCAGGAAAGGACTCCACACGTAAGTTAGGTCTTGGCAGAACCACTGGTTCTAGCGCGTCGCGTGTCATCTTCCCGCTCAGGCACCGCAGACAGACCATCATCGTCATATCATTCACTACCACGACACCGATGCCATGGCAAATCGCGCAGGCTACGATGTGGTCGTCGATGTCGACGCGGAGGTGTGCCATCTGTCACGGTGGACCGCGCAGCGCTGACGGGACATAGGGAGATCTGGGCCACACGGACCTGAACGATGATCTCGAATTCCACAACTCCAGTATGCACCGTCATGCTGCTCTGCCCTGCCTGTGCACTACTGATATAATGCGCAGCCTTCGATCAGAACGCCAATTCGCGCAACAAGATCCAGCCCGATGCCAGCCAGACTGGCGCGTTCCCTTCTTCCTCCAGCACCGGACCGTCCTCCTCGAAGCGCTACCTCTGGTCGATCCAGTTCTACCAACAATTCTTCGATGTCGACACGTCTTCCGTCCTCCACCGCTGCCGCAGCGCCCTCTATCCGCGCACCAATTTCCTCGATGTGCTCGAGGGTAACCCCGATCTCTATGGCCCGTTCTGGATCGCAACTACTGTGGTGGTCATCCTGTTCCTCACAGGCACCATAAGTCAGTATTTGGCGTACCAGGGCAAGGGACACTTTGCATATGACTTCCGACTACTGTCGGGGGCCGCGGGGTTGGTGTATGGGTACACGATCTTTGTCCCGCTGGGTCTGTGGGCTGTGCTCAAGTGGAGCGGGAGTGAGAGTGCAAACCTATTGGAGTGCTGGGCGCTCTACGGATACAGCAATCTGATCTGGATCTTCGTTGCGCTCGTCAGCTGGAGCCCTCTGACAGGTGAGTTGCGATTTGCCGTGTAGAGGAAGACATGCACTGACGTGAACGGTAGCCCTCAACTACGCCTTCACGGGCGTCGGACTGGCATTCTCGGCCGTGTTCTTGACACGGAATTTGTATCCGATTGTGTCTGCGATCGATGCCAAGAGGTCCAAGGTCCTGCTGATTGTGGTCTTGGCGCTGCACGCAGGCTTTGCCATTGCGATCAAGATCCTCTTCTTCGCGCATGGCAGTCCGGTCGCCAACACTGGAGACAAGCCTGCAGAAGGCGGCAAAGCTGGAGGAGACGCGGCGGAGAAGGTAGCGCGCCTGTTCTTCCGAGCGTAAGCAAATAGCACTCTACAATACGGAATGATTGATGTGACACGATATGAGGCGGCCACTGCTCCAGCTGGTCACGCATCACCATCACACATGCCACATCACACGTGCATATTACTTTCTGCTTTTTTAAATGGCCATCCCCGTGTGCTGTGCAGTGTCCTAGAGCGTCAAAGCATCCATTATCTGATCAAATTGAGCCCCCACATCCAAAAGTCCCACCTGCCGATTTTCAGTGCCGCCCTAGACCTGTAGTTCTGGTCTCCAGTAGTTGCTGCGGCATCACTTGACTGCGATCACGACACGTTTGCCTGCTGGAGTTGAGAAAGGTACTAGGCATGCGAGCACAAGGGTACACCGACCCACCTCCCGATTTCGCACCCGCCAAAGCACTTCCGCACAGCACTAACAGCTGAATTGCGAGATTTTCCCCCACTTTCCACTCGCCACATAGGCTACTGTACCGTCTACTGCACCATCCACGCTTCCATCTTCCTGATAGCCGTCAAAATGGCGCCAAAGGGCAAGAAAGGCAAAAAGGGCGGCGATGACTGGGACGAAGGTCTCGGTGAGAGCGCCGATGCAACAGCTCAGGCAGAGCCAGAAGTTGCGGCCACCGATGCTGCTGCAGATGGGGAAGAGTCCGGCGGCGGAGGATTCATGGCCATGCTCAAGAAGAATCGCGAGAAGCGCAAGAAGAAGGGCAAGGTGACCGACAACGACTTTCTCGATGGCGAAGATCCAGATCAGGATGGCGATGGTGTTCCTTCTGCGCCAGCGGTCGACTTGGCAGCCAAGGCGCCAGAAGAGGCCACCATGGACGACGAGGATGTATTTGCGCAGCCAGTAAAGGGCAAGAAGGGTGGCAAGGGTGCACAGCAGAAGAAGGCCGAGCCCGCCGACGACGACGACGAAGAGGGCGGCGGAGGCGTCAAGACCAAGGCGCAGAAGGAGAAAGAGAAGAAGGAGCGTGAGAAGGCACGTAAGAAGGAGCAAGCTGCTGCGAAAAAGAAGTCTGCTCCCGCGCCGGCGAAGCAGGAGGAGAAGAAGGAAGAGGCTGCTCCAGTCGCAGCACTCGAGCCTCCGGCCGCCGGTGGCAAGAAGAAAAAGCTGAGCCCGGCACTTGCGCTGCTGCAGAAGCAACAGGAGGAACTCCGCAGACAGCAGGAGGAAGAGAGGCGCGAGCGCGAGGAGCTTGCCAAGCGCGACGAGGATGAGCGAAAACGACTCGAGGAAGAGGAGAAGGTGAGGGAGGAAGCAAAGGCGGCGAAGAAGGCCAAGGAGAAGGCAAAGATCGAGGAGGCCAAGAAGGCCGGCACGTACAAGACCGAAAAGCAGCGGAAAGAAGAGGCCCGCCAGAAGGAACGGCTGCAGCAGATGCTGGAATCTGGAGTCAAGGTCGCGGCACTTGAAGGGGACGTGGAGCCTAAGAAGCCTTCTATCAAGGACCAGCGCAAGAAGAACCCGCGCAAGGAGGCCGAGGAGCGCAAAAAGGCCGAGCAGGCCCGTGAAGAAGAGGAGGCGCGCAAGAAGCTGGAGGAAGCTCGACTGAGAGAGGAGCAACAGCAGAAGCTGGCCGAGGAGGCCGAGAAGGCCAAGCTCGATGCCGAAGCCAAAAAGGGCGAGGAAGACGAGCTGGAAGATTGGGAGGCGATGGCTGAAGCCGAGGAAAATGGCGTGAAGGACAGCTGGGATGCTGCATCTGACGATGAGAAGGCGAAACCCGCAGCCAACGGAAAGACACCCGCCAGCAAGACGAACGGCAACGAAAAGGAGTCGAGTTCGGAGGAGGAAGACGATGACGACGACGACGACGACGACGACGACGATTCCTCTGACGATGAAGCTCTTACAGCTGCCAAGCGACAGGCCGAGCAACGGCGAAAGCAAGCCCAGGAGAAGAGAGAAAAGGAGCGCGAGGCTGCTCTTGCTGCGGGGTCAAAGGACAACCTGCGGTCGCCAATTTGCTGTATTCTTGGGCACGTCGACACCGGAAAGACCAAGCTGCTCGACAAAGTCCGACAAACCAACGTTCAGGAGGGCGAAGCAGGAGGTATCACCCAGCAGATCGGTGCTACCTACTTCCCCGTCGAGGCTCTGCAGAAAAAGACCGACATCGTCAACCAGGATGGCGCTTTCGAATTCAAGGTGCCTGGTCTTCTTGTCATCGACACCCCTGGGCACGAGTCTTTCACCAATTTGCGCTCTCGTGGTTCCTCGCTGTGCAACATTGCCATTCTCGTGGTCGACATCATGCACGGTCTAGAGCCCCAAACACTGGAATCAATGAAGCTGCTGCGCGACCGCAAGACACCATTCATCGTTGCACTGAACAAGATCGATCGCCTTTACGGCTGGAAGTCAATCCCAAACAATGGTTTCCGCGACTCGCTCAGCTCGCAGAAGAGCAGCGTGCAGAACGAATTCGCCGACAGACTGGAGAAGACCAAGATTGCCTTCGCCGAGCAAGGTTTCAACGCCGAACTCTTCTACGAGAACAAGTCCATGGCCAAGTTCGTCTCGCTTGTACCCACATCTGCTCACACTGGTGAAGGTATTCCGGATATGCTCAAGCTCCTCATTACGCTTACTCAAGAGCGCATGACCAAGCAGCTCATGTACCTCACCGAAGTTGAGGCCACGATTCTTGAAGTCAAGGTCATCGAGGGTCTTGGTACTACAATCGATGTAGTCCTATCGAACGGCATCCTCAATGAAGGAGACAGGATCGTGCTCTGTGGTACCGACGGGCCCATCTGCACAGATATCCGAGCACTCCTCACTCCCGCTGAGATGAAGGAGTTGCGCATCAAATCCCAGTACGTACACAACAAGCAGGTCAAGGCTGCTATTGGTGTCAAGATTGCTGCAAACGGTCTCGATACTGCCATCGCTGGTTCTCGTCTGCTGGTCATGAAGGACAAGAACGACGAAGACGAGCAAGACGATCTGGAAGAAGAGGTCATGGGCGACCTGGAGAACCTCATGTCTCGCATCTCCAAGACCGGTCGTGGTGTCACTGTACAAGCTTCCACCCTGGGCTCTCTCGAGGCCTTGCTCGAGTTCTTGCGTGTTTCCAAGATTCCTGTGGCCAACATCTCCATCGGACCTGTGCACAAGCGTGATGTCATTACTGCTTCAACGATGCTGGAGAAGGCCAAGGAATACGCTGTTATGCTGTGCTTCGATGTCAAGGTTGACAAAGATGCACACGAGCTGGCTGACCAAATGGGCGTCAAGATCTTCATGGCCGACATCATCTACCACCTCTTCGACAACTTCACGGACCACATGAAGAAAATTGCTGCAGCCAAGAAGGAGGAGAGCAAAATGCTTGCTGTTTTCCCTTGCGTGCTGAAGCCAGTGGCTGTCTTCAACAAGAAGGACCCTATCGTCATTGGTGTTGATGTTGCCGAAGGCAACCTGCGCCTCCATACGCCTGTCGCCATCGTCAAGCTCAACCCCGTCACTGGCGTCAAGGACGTCTTCTCCCTCGGCCGAGTCGTCTCGATCGAGCGCGACCACAAGCAATTAGACATTTGCAAAAAGGGCCAACCTTCTGTCGCCATCAAGATTGAAGGAAGCAATCAACCCGGCTACGGACGGCAACTGGAAGAAAAGGACACACTGTACTCGCACGTCTCGAGAAAATCCATCGACACGCTCAAGGAATTTTACAAGGATGAAATGACAAAGGACGAGTGGAACTTGATTGCCAAGCATCTGAAGCCCTTGTTCGATATCAACTGAGCGAGCGGCTCAAGAGCGTCGTGAATCGGAAAAAGGGTCATGGGTTTGGAGATTGTACCGGAATCGAATAAGCGTTTGGCGTTGAGGTGTGGGGGTTACACAAACTTGTTAATCAGCTTCATTGTGAGTATGATGGTAACAAATCCGTTCTTCCCTCTGCTGAGCTGGAGTTTGCTGTAGTGATGCTGGCCACATTGGAGCACGGGAAGAACATATTGCCCCTTGGTAAACCGCGCAACATCGAAATCGCGCAACATCGACAGGTCTGTCTACCTTTGCTGTCCAAGTCACTCTCCGAACGCTCATGTATCTATCCCCCGCCACTTCAAGTCCGTTCGGTCCACGTTCTTTAAGCCCTACTATTCGAGCGACTACCTCGAGGCTGCTTGCTCAACCGCCGTCGCCCATCGACACTTATACTTACCCTCCGCCGGCGACCCCGAGTATTCTCTTCATCAGTGGAAGCTCTCCTGGGTACTCTGACCTCCACTTCAGTCGACGAGCCTGCAGTCACCGCCCCATCATCTGTGGCTAGTCGAGTGAAGCTCTTGCGCGTCAAGGGGCTCTTGCCAATTCTTGTCGCGCTGCCGGATCGGCCACTGGGGCGGTGAGTCGGCGCAGGGAGGGTGGTGCCCTCTAGAGACTTGCTGCGCGCTGGTGGCGCAGCATCTGTGGGGTCGATGGGTCTTCTGATAGTAGGTCCTGTCGATACCGGCGGCGGCAGCCCAAAGTTTGGACGCTCGATAGGTGCGAAGTGCATCTCGACCGAATCGTCAGTTCGAGTGCTCTCGACGGAGACTGATCGAGCTGAAGCTTGCCGCGGTGGGCGCTCCAGACTTGCAGATCGCTTCTCGAGTTCGGCCCGCAGCTCAGCTTCTGTATCGTATAGCCCTGATTCGAAAAACGCTCCGCCGGCTGGACGTTGCTGCATTTGTCTTTGGTGATAGGCTGCTGTGCTTTCTGGGCCGACGATACTTTCGACTCGACGTGGCATGGGTAATGAGTTTCGTGAGTCTCTTGAGCTCCACTCGGAGGAGTAGGAATCTTGCGATCGATCACGCGCTCCGGTTGGATACACCATGCCTTCTTGCTCTCTTGGTATCGTGGCGGAGCGTGAAGCAGTGCAATGTGCAACCTGTCTGTAAAAGCCTCCTGATACTTGTTCCGCAGGGACAAAGCGGCCGTCAACTGATTCGGATGGCAGTAATGGTGGCCGGCTTTCTGCTTTCGATCGGAAAGTCTCTGGCTTGATGTTAAGTTCGTCTCCACTGGCAATGGCTGTAGCGACGGCCTGTGCAGGAGTTACTTGGTCATTGGCAGTCACAGCGTCTGCTCGAGGTCCACCCCATGTTCTCTCATAAGCTGTACAGATTCCGTACACCATGTAGAGCCAGTTGAAAAAGGGGTTGACCACAAACATGAGTGGGTACAGCATGATCTTGTATCTTCCGAGCTTGGCACCAAAGTACAGCATCAGGACCCAGTTCAATCCAAGGGATACAGCTATGAAGCCGACCGGGAGATTCGCGATCTTCTGCGAAGTGCTGATCAAGGAGATGACCATAATGAAGAACAGCAAGGCCGTGGTGCGAATGGTGTTTTGTGCCAGTCGGATGAGCAGTAGCAACGGATAGCGCTTCCAAAGTCGGATGTCAGTAAGCATGCATGCCTCATTGGGCATGAAACCCAAGAACCAGCGCCTCCGCTGCTTCAATAAGCTCCTGAAACTCTCCACCGCTTCCGTCTTACAGAATGCGCTCGTGTTCATCTGGATCTGGTACCGCTCGGTGGCCCCAATCATAAACAGGTGTGTGAGCCATCGGTCCTCTCCCAGATGCATTTTGCCGTAGTCAAACATGTCGTCGCATTGCTCTGCCTTCTCCGCGAAGTAGTACTTCGCCATTTGGCGAAAAGCCGAGAAGCGTAGAATCGTGAGCGCTCCGGGCAGACAAGTGACTGCGCCGCAGCCACTCTCAACAGACCGCTCAAACAGCTGGCCATGTATATACTCCATGTCCTGGAGTACTGTGATCAGGGAGTGCTTTTTTGTCGTAGAGGTAATGACTCCGGTCATCGCCAACTTGTTCTGCTTGCTTCCAGGCTTGAGCTCCATCTCATACATAAAGTTCTGGATGCAGTGCTTGTCGAGAATGCAGTCGGAGTCGATGAAAAGCATGAACAGATTATCATTTCTGCGCAAGTAGTTCTCGTAAACTTTGTCGATCAGTCGATAAGTCCGCTTCTGGCAGCTGCGTTTACCGCCGTGAGGGAATCGAGAGACCGTAATCCGGCACTTTCGATATTTGACGTCGATGCTTCTTGGGTAGTGTTCCAGAGTGATGGGCACACCAAGACAGTCGATGGTCTTGAGGAAGAGCTCGTTCTCCTTATCGCCGTCAAAGGAAAGGAAGATGTGCATACACGAGGGCGGGTACTCGCAGTCGACAATCGAATCTACTGTCCTCAGCAGAACTTCAGGTTTCTCGTTGTAACAAGGCATGACTATCACCACCTTTGGTGCAGAATGTTCGTCCAGTACCGTCTTGATTCTCTTCTTTCTCCCGATATTGTGGGTAACCAGCTGATACACACAAAACAGCCATGGAATCGTAAGCAGTCCTGCGAATGACCAGAATGCAAACCATTGCAAGATACTGACCATATCC
Source organism: Septoria petroselini (assembly GCA_022559915.2). Taxonomy (NCBI): domain Eukaryota; kingdom Fungi; phylum Ascomycota; class Dothideomycetes; order Mycosphaerellales; family Mycosphaerellaceae; genus Septoria; species Septoria petroselini. The sequence goes on from JAFJTQ020000002.1 coordinate 607,704, forward strand.
TGTGGGAAGCATTGCACAATTTGAGCTGGCAGCGGGAGCGTGACAACCATAATCGGCAGAAACACCAAGCGCATACAGGTGAAGAACACCATGAGCAGAACCGAGAGGATTCGTATCGACCACATAGTTGATCCGTCGGCCTTGATGAAGCACTTAACCAGGCAGTAAAGAAAGGCGATCAGCCAGAGTATCCATTCGAGCAGTGCGGCCACGAAGACAGGTCCCACAATCGAGACATAGACAATGTCTTTCGCAGGCCAAGGTTCTGTGATGGACGGAGGTCCAGGATCGATGCCGCGAGCAAGACCCATCCTTCAATAGGTATCTACAGACTCGGATGCCGCGCAATCAGATCTGAAAAGTACATGAAGTGCCCTCGTGCCTGGTTCCGTTCGTTCGTGTCGCGTGAATAAGCAAAGAAATTCGGTGGGTTACAACTTGCCTTGCAGAAAGAAAACTTGCACGTCTTTGCGTGTTGCACTTGTCCTCGCGGCTTGATGATCCGCTTTCTCATGGCGTTTGCCGCTTTGTGTTACCTTGATGCGGTCCACGGGAGGCGACATAGACAGGCGCTCTAGAGGTGATACAGCGCCAGCCGGATCGTAGGGGGAAGACGCGGAAGCGAAGTGCGCGCCCGCTATCATTTACGACTAGGCTTGAACTCATGATGCACCTTTGTGCAGCAACTCGCACTGTTCACTGCATCTTCCCATGTGCAGCAAGGGCGCACTTCGGAAGTCGTACAAGGTTGCCTGCAGCCATGTTTCGTCGCGATGCACACGTGGGTACGTGTCCAAGCACGCCCGCAGCTCGAGTATCAGTCAATCGCAGATACCATGTTGTATCGAGGGTGTAAAAGTAATGGACTAGACGTGCTTCAGGATTGAAGTGCAGGTTTTCTTGGCAAGACGCTAGAACTACTAACTTAGTCTGCATCACAGGCACGGTAGTTCCAGGTGAGTTTCCGGCGAACCAGGTGGCTGCATGTCACCCGATCAGAAATTACAATCATTTGAACAATAGATCTTACAAGATCCTGCTATGCTTCTTACAACAGGGCAAGCACAAAACACTGGCCCACACTTCGCTCTCTGGGATCTGTCGCCCGCTGAAGAGCGTGCTCTGAGGCCCGACCCCGATGAACTCTCTGTGTGAGGCACGGCGGACACACGCTAGACGAAGTGCATCTCATGACAACGAGCGGCTGCAGTGTACAGCAAGATCGCTCCCCGCTGCATACGTCTTTCAGCTCCAAACAAGAAGCAGGAGCACATCTGCTCGTAGCCTCCCAAAGCCACATTTTTCTCCCTTCTTCCCCATGACAAGAAGAACATGCTTAGCCACCCGTTTCCTGAGCGTGAGCTGTGGCAGAGATCTGCCAGTACCAATACATCGTAGCACGCATGAGATATCCAGTCACCAGGAGCCTACCCCGTTAAGAATCTGCCGCATTCGAGCTGCGCTGCTGATATTCAAGCGCCGCCTGACTCCACTAAACGCCCGCTTGCAATATCCTGAAACTGTAATTCCACCGGAAATAAAGATGTTCCTGACAAAGGTTCCCGCATGTGAACGCCAACGTAGGGCGTTTTTGTAAATGGTGTGAAATGTGGGCGGTTTGGTGAGGCCGTTGACCTATAGTATGCCCGAGTCTTTGAGTGCGTTTTGGAGTATGGTCTCCTTCACCGCGGCGAAGACGAGTCGTATGTTCGAGGTGTCCGTGGCTTGAGTAAGGCTGAGTAAAGTTAGTAAATTATCTTCCCGGGTCCCAGATCGTACTCACTGAGGGTATAGGTTCAGATGCGCTCGATTGACCTGATTGAATCTCCATAGGAGATATTTGGCCGCTCGGTTGACATCGTTGCCTCCCGAATAATCCGGAAAGTAATTCCCCAATGGTGACTTGGCCAGCTTCGCCCGAAATAGGTCCACTTTGTTCAAGAAAAGGATGATCGATGTGCGCATGAACCAGCGGGAATTTACCACCGAGTCGAACAAAACCAGCGACTCCATCATACGGTTCTGGCTGCTCTCCTCCAGCAGAACCTGGTCGTACTCGCTGAGAGCGACACAGAAGATTATCGATGTGACGTTTTCAAAGCAGTGGATCCATTTCTTGCGCTCGCTTCGCTGACCACCGACGTCGAACATGTGTATGCTGAGTTGGCCCATTTGGAACCTCGTCTCGTATATGCCCGTGGTCTTCGTGCGAGCTCTCAGCACGTCCGCCTCGGTGGGTATATAGTCTGCAGCTGCTATTCTCGTGACCTCTTCGAAGAAGCTGCGCACTGGTCAGTCAGATTCCTCACCGGGCAATGTCTCGACATACTATGGCGCCGAGTCCATGAGGTAGAACTCATTCTGGTGGTCAAAGACCTTGGCGATGCATGGATCTTTCCATATGCTTGCGACCGCCTCGCCTATCCGCTGATCCAGAGCTTGTTGGGGATCAGGATCGACCGTGTATTCCATGATGTAGTCAGCAAGCTCTCGATTGGCTGGTTCCTCGGCTTCGATGTCGAATTGTCGCATAGCCCCGACAAGTGCCTTTGCGCAATCCACCAGGTTCTTGTAAATGGTGTGCCGGTACAGCGCCAGCTCATCAACGCTGTAGCCATTCTGATGTATAATCTTCATCTGCTTGACTATTGTGCTCTTTCCACTTTCGCCAGATCCTGCGGTCATTGTCAGTTTGCGATGCTTTACTCTGCTCGTGCGGCATCCCTACCCAGCAGCAAGATCTTGCATTCTCTGCGCAGCTTTTTGGAGTCTTCCTCGAGCGTGCGGTCAATCATCTGGCTGCGCTTCTTCTGATCTCCATCCTGGGCATCGCCAGTGCTCATGCACGCGCCCATTACGATCAATGTTAGGCTGGGCCGATAGCTCCAGCGAGCTCAGGCGGTCACAATTGGGGCCCAAACCGCGACCTCTGGTGGGCCCAGCCTTGCCCGCGCCAACTTGTCGGAAGCGTCGTGAATGGCGTCGGGTGATCGGGTTGCGTAGTTGACTGCGGCGGTGACGGTGGTGGTGGTCGACGGCTTGACAGGCTGCTTGCAGCGCTTGGAATGTTGCTGGCAGAGAGCGCGCGCGCGTGGATTGTGGCTTTGTGTCTTTGTGCAGCGTGGTGCTCCGTGGACTCGCCCAAGCCGGAAGCAGACCGAGGGGAGTGTGTGGAGAGCAGGACAGTATGTAGCAGCAACGTTTCGGCGTTCGCAGATCGAGACGGCGGACTCGGCGGTAGACGGCGGTGCGACGAGGTGGGCGGGCTGCCGGTGCAGGTCTGATGCAGTGCAGTATCGACGGGGCGGGCGAGAAACGGTGGTGGTGGTGGTGGTCGCACGAAGCCGCGGTGAAAGCGCACGACGGTCGTTGGCTCACGACGATGGGATGGATGATGCAGCAGCTGCCTGCACGGACGGAAAACAACACGCAGAAAGTGACCAGGCCTTTCACGGTGGGATGTGCTGTGTGCTCTGCCGTCCGTTCTGTCGTCGGGATACAGCTCGAGGTAGCAATGAGGGATGCCTGCCGCTCGGCAACCTTACGCAGATCGTCAATGCTCCGACCCAGCCAGCCTGAGGAGATAAAACACCACAACAACAAGGTGGAGGAAGAGAGAGAGAGAGAGAGAGAAATTGAGAGACAGAGCTGTTCTTCCACGACGATTCGAGAGCACAGGAGAAGTGACGACAAGAACTTGCACCACCAGTGCAGATCTCTCCATAGACCTCACTTCTCCACCGCTCCGCCAACGCTAGTGCGCTGCAGAACGACCGAGCAGGCCGGCTCGACGACACCACATTAAGGTGTACTGTATTGATCAGTGACGGTACATATGGTACATACATATAGGCAGCGCGCTCCGTTTCGCATCGGGCTGTTGCCAGGCCCACCTTCGACGCAGGTCACCGCCGCGTCTGGTCCCTGGGTCAGATCCTGGTGAAATAGGCATTGCCATTGCCCGCCTCTGTCTTGCTTCCCGCCCGCCGCTCCCAATGCCCTCCACCCGCAGCACCAGCCACAGCGTCGCCGCATCTTGGGGCAGCAATGTGGGCATGCAAAGCGTCGGCATCAATGAGAGTCCGAGCCGGTACGACTGCTCGGCGCTCGCTTGATCAGTAGTGACGCTCGAAATGGGTTTGACCTCTCCCATCGGCCCAGCATGCCTGCACGTGTCAGTACGTACCAGAAACTCAGCATGCCATGCAAAGTCAACATTGTCGTGTAAAACCACAACAAGATGACATTTTGAGTCGTGGTGTGGGATTGGCGTGCTTCGTGATGGTGCTCCACTGCCTTTCTAGGTACCTATAGACTATCCAACCCACACTCTTCTGCACCGAGAGATCCTACGCACAAGTGTCGTGTTTGCCGCATACGATGCATTTGCTGCGCGGCGTAGATGTATCTCCCAGGTAATCAGGTTGTCGCTCATGAGTCGGATGTGAACGACTTGCAAACGCTCCTGGTCGTGTCTGAGATCTGTATGGCTGCGCTCGTTGTAGTACCACGCTCGAATGGCTAGGTAGCCTGACCAAGGCATCTACCTGGAAACATCACAAGGACCACATCCTCTGCCTGGTTTACTTGGCAAGTTGGCAAAGTCTGTCTCAACGCTGTAGTCTCATGTAGCGTTTGGAAAGTTACTCACAGACTAGTGAGCATGACTTAGGGTATAAATACCTGCCTTTGTATGCTCCTTGCTCACGCCGAAGCTGGTCAGGGCACACATATCTCGTGCTGGACGTCCTCTCGAGTGACATCACTGACAAATTGACGAGTCCAAGTGCTTGCGCCAATGATGGAGATAGCGCAAGCATCTTCTGAAAGGCAAGCCTGCCACTGGTCGACTTCTGGTGATTTGGTCAGGCCGGAGTTATGCCCGCTCTCGGGTGCTCTGCTGGTCCTCACAAGCGTGTTCATGGCCTGTTTCTCGAGGCGTCACCATGATCGCGATCGCAGGGAAAACAACCTGAGGACCTTGCGCAGTAGCGTGTTCGTCAGACTGTGATGAAAGCACTGCAAATTCCCCCTGGACACTCGCCTTCTCTACTTCACGATACCTTCATCTCTTGAAATCATCACCAATACCCCCGAGAAGCTTTTCAGCGTTTTGCTTGTGAAAACGATCGTCCATTGACCAGCAGAGCTTTGGACTCGCGGCGGCCCGAGTCTCCAAACCAAGCTTGCGGTCGATCCCTGCGATCAGGCTTCCTACACGCGAGAGCGGCTCGAAGCGATATTCTGCTGTGCATCTCACCGCTGCAGACAACAAACACCGCGTGCGAACACGATACCGAGTGGCCTTGAGGTGCGACAGAGGGACTATCGACGAGCAAGCACGATTGATTGTTGCCGGACGAGAAGGCGCGACTCTGCCACGTGCATTGCCACAGCGGCCCCCACCTTGTCCACCACCACGAACCTTGACTTTGTTTCCTGAGACTTACGACCCACCCCGAATCTCGACCACAACACTCACCACATCGCGCCCCTCCTGACTTCGAGTCTTCCATCCACCATGGCGGAATTTGTACGAGCCCAGATCTTCGGCACGACGTTCGAGATCACCAGCAGGTTCGTGGCAAGAGGGCGGAGGCTACCCCGCGGAGCGCGCGCTGAAATGAGGGCGCGAGGGACTGACAGCCGCGCAGATATACAGATCTGCAGCCTGTGGGCATGGGAGCCTTTGGGCTCGTATGGTGCGTCATTCGGAGGTGGGAGCGGTGCAAGAGGCATGGAACTGACGGGCCCATAGCTCGGCCAAGGATCAGCTCACAGGACAAGCCGTGGCTGTGAAGAAGATAATGAAGCCTTTCAGCACGCCGGTCCTGTCGAAGCGAACATACCGAGAATTGAAGCTTCTCAAGCACTTGAAGCACGAAAACGTACGCCGCCCGCATCCGCGCGACAAAGTGGATGGAACAAGCGCTCACGAGATCACAGGTCATTTCCCTCAGCGACATTTTCATCTCGCCACTCGAGGATATGTATGTTGGTGAGTCGGTCCTGGCCACAAACTTCGCTTATGCTCTTCTCACAGTTATTTTGTGACCGAACTGCTCGGAACCGATCTCCACCGTCTCCTCACTTCTCGGCCGCTTGAGAAGCAATTCATTCAGTATTTCCTGTACCAAATACTGGTGAGTCTCGAGTCACCATGACGACCGGGCATTGACTGACGTGCGCAGCGCGGTCTCAAATATGTCCACTCTGCCGGCGTTGTGCATCGCGATCTCAAGCCGTCAAACATTCTTGTGAACGAGAACTGCGACTTGAAGATCTGTGATTTTGGCCTTGCTCGCATTCAGGATCCACAAATGACTGGCTACGTGTCCACAAGATACTACAGGGCACCCGAGATCATGCTCACGTGGCAAAAGTACGACGTGGAGGTGGACATCTGGAGTGCAGGCTGCATCTTCGCAGAGATGCTGGAGGGCAAGCCACTATTCCCAGGCAAGGATCACGTCAATCAGTTTTCCATCATCACCGAGCTGCTGGGTACACCTCCGGACGACGTTATCTCCACCATCTGCAGCGAAAACGTGAGCGTTTCCACACAACGGCCTGCGATCATGTACTAATTGTGATTTTTAGACCCTAAGATTCGTCCAGTCTCTGCCAAAGCGCGAGCGTCAACCACTGAAGAACAAGTTCAAGAACGCAGACCCTCAAGGTGAGCCACGAGTGAAGTACGCACACGGAGATGACATCGCTGACCTGTCTAGCCATCGAATTGCTCGAGCGCATGCTGGTGTTTGACCCACGGAAACGTGTCAAGGCCGGCGAAGCGCTCGCAGACCCATACCTGGCTCCCTACCACGACCCTACCGACGAGCCCGAGGCAGAGGAAAAGTTTGATTGGTCTTTCAATGACGCCGATCTGCCGGTAGACACCTGGAAAATCATGATGTGCGCTACACAACCTGGCCATGTATAGAGTCTTATCGCTAACGCGTACTGCAGGTATTCGGAGATCCTCGACTACCACAACGTTGATCAAGGCAACGACCCCACAGCAGCCGGCGGTGTCACCGAGAATGGAGCTGCATAGAAGAAGCTTTCAACGTCGACGATACAGGCGTAGGGCGGTGCACAGGCGTCCTCTTGCCTCAGTGAATGATCTCACCTATTTGCCTACAGCGGCTTTCCTAGGCGGCAAGATTGCCGATGCGTACGGCAGATGTTATGAAAGCACACTCGATAGCAGGACTTGGATGCCATGGGAAGCACTTACAAACGCGGTGGACGTAGCGTCTCACGCAGCGACGGAAACGAGAGTTCAGTATGCACCAGAAGTGCCGCAAATTCATTTCCTAGTGTCTCGACCACGTGAACTGTATCAACGACACATGCTCGCGGTCCGACAAAGGTCGGGCAAGCAAAGCAACAGCAAATGCCGGTTCAGTGTCACAAAAATAATCTGCTCGATAGTCATCTCCCCAAGCACGGCACCGCGCAGAGCTGATGGGAATGTCACGGCCCCCACTCCATGGTTCTATTCCCGATGCCGGCTTGGGCCGAGGCGTGGATCGTTTTAAGCCGAGCAAAGGCTCATGACGCCTACCTCTCCAGGCCACACCACTGCAGTCGCCAGCAGCAGTATCGCAACACATCAGGATGGTCGCTCCCCTACGAAACGGAGCCCTGCGGCAAGCAGCGACATGCCTGCGCCAGCACAGGGCCACGCCCGCGACACGATCAATCTCTCAAGAGGCACTCCGCCGCCTCGCCTCCACACTTGCGATCCTCGAACAGCGCGAGGGCAAGCTGAACATGTCCTCGCTCGCCTCGATCTCTGCAGCACAGAAGCTTGGAGGCAGCATACACGGCTTCGTGGCAGGTTCGAACATCAAAGCCGTCGCAGACGAAGCTTCCAAGGTGGCAGGACTGGCGAAGGTCATCTACGTGGAGAATGGCGCATACGACAAAGGTCTGCCGGAGAACTTTGCGCCCCTGTTGGTTGAGAACATCAAAAAGGGAGGCTATACACATGTGCTTGCTGGCCACTCGGCGTTTGGGAAGAACCTCATGCCTCGAGTCGCTGCGTTGCTTGACGTACAGCAGATTAGCGATATCACGGACATCGAAGGCGAGGATACCTTTGTCAGGCCAATCTATGCGGGCAACGCCATTCTGACCGTGCAAAGTCAAGACAGCATCAAAATTGTAACTGTTCGAGGGACTGCATTCCCTGCTGGAGCTGCAGAAGGTGGAAGCGCTGCGGTGGAGGAAGGCACAGATCCCAAGGCCGAGTGCCCGACCGAGTGGGTGTCCGAGGACCTAGCAAAAAGCGATCGTCCTGATCTCGCCTCCGCGGAGAAGGTCGTCAGTGGCGGACGAGGACTGAAGAGCAAGGAGGAGTTCGACAAGCTGATGCCGCCTCTTGCCGACGCCCTTGGGGCTGCTATTGGAGCAAGCAGAGCAGCTGTCGACTCTGGATTTGCAGACAACAGTCTGCAAGTAGGACAGACGGGTAAGAACGTGGCGCCACAGCTTTACTTGTGCGCAGGCATTTCTGGTGCGATTCAGCATCTGGCGGGCATGAAGGACTCCAAGGTCATTGCGGCAATCAACAAGGACCCAGACGCGCCTATATTTCAGGTTGCAGATGTTGGGCTGGTTGGGGATTTGTTTGAAAAGGTACCGGAGCTTACTGAGAAGCTCAACAAGAGCTCGTAGGGCATGCGGTACGTGAGTTGTACAGAACTGAGAGTGAGGCGATCAAATGTATGTCTGGGCAGTTAAATCAGAAAGTTCACGGAATTACTGCGCTGCATTGCCTGCTCATCATGCCTTTACGCCTAAGCCGAGCATTTCCTGAGCTGATGCTCTCGACGTCGCGGCGGGCATACTGTCCAGTCTTTCGTTCTCGTCTACATGTCGTGCCTCTCAGTCCACCCCGGCCAGATGATTGTATGTACCATCGTCATTCGTCTGTGTAGGAGCGTGCTTGGCATCACACTGAACCTACCAGCAGAGAGACCCTGCATATTGAGACATGCGGCATGACAGAAGAGGCATGTCCTTGAATGTGTGCGCTGGACATGCATTAAACCAACCCATTGCTCCGCTGTGGTCTTTCTTATCAACTTATATCCTTCGATCAGCGTTGAGAGAGAGAGAGACAGCAGGAGAATGAGGACCATCGCCGAGCTACGATATTACGCCGCCCCTTTACCATCGACCTAGGCAGCGAGGACGAAGTACCTGACAGCGGGAACAGACTGCTTGGAGGGTGCTTCACAGTCGCATGCCTGCTCCATTGTCAACGACCAGCAACAGCTGCAATCGTCAAAACTAGTGCCGAAATCGTCACCTGCTGTTAGTCGAGAGCATGGCGACGCCAACTCCACCGAACATTTCTCGCAGCGGGACGCCGAGGCCTCGAGAAAGCGACTTCAAGCCGCTCGTCTGCGTCGTGGACTTCAACCACCACCGAGGACCAGAGATTGAGCACTGGGTCGGCGCAGAAGATGGCGCAGATCCCGCGGCAGCAAACGACTGGGGCTTGATACCATACATGGCATTGCCTGACGGCGCACATCAAAACGAGGAGGAGTTCTCGTACTTTACTCTGGTACACAAAGGCAGCACTTCTTCCGATGGCAAGGACGTGCAGCCGCGGTCGGTGTTTGGCATCTCGTGCATGCAGCAGATCGACTCCAGCACCTTGACATGGAAGAGCGAAGAAGTGACGCGGAGCGCTGTGCAAAAGGCGGTAGTAGTGATTACGGATCGCCCAGAGGGTTTCAGTGCGCTTCGAGAGAAGTTGAGTGCTGTCACGAGGGCGTGGTTCGCGCAGAAAGACTTCAGAGATGTAGAAATACTCCAGGTGGGTTCGTCGTGACGGTAGGGGCCAGGCTCAGAGGCACGCGTGCTGACAGGTGAGCAGCGCTTTCAGGATAACCTGGTGGACGACATTGCGAGGAGTGAAGACGAGAGGGACCAGTACTTTGGGCTGAGTCTGAGAGAGCTGCTGCATACGTTCAAGTGGCAGACGCTTGTTATGCTGAAATGCATGCTGTTGCAGCAAAAGGTAAGCTGTTCTCACAGCGCGGCGTCGTTTATACATGTTTCTGCTAAAGAGTATTCGACATCCTCTCGGAGCAACCATGATGTGCCCCGAGCTAACTTTGTCGCAGATCCTATTCTTCGGCTCGCACTGCGAGCGTGTATGTCAAGCACAGTTCTCGCTAATCTCACTGATACCAGGTCTAGTTCGTAGCCTTCGCGACTGCGCAGACCCTGCCATGGATCGATATGCGGAAACACTACACCAACCAGACTCCGTACGGACCAGCGACCGAGCATCACTACTGGCATATGTCGGTCTCCCGTTGCAACTATTCGGCAAAGGCTCTCTTTTTGGCCCTTACACGCCCCTGCAGCAGTTGGACATGGTAACAGATGCCAACACGCAGAGCTATGTTGTGGGTAGTACCAACAGCTTGCTGCTGCAGCAGAAGGAGAAGTACTGCGATTTGCTCGTCAACCTAGACGACGACACCGTGCAAGTGCTGAACCCTGCCTTGAAAAGTGCTCTGATGCTGACCACGGCGGATCGGCGATGGATCGATTTCCTCACCCAGTCGGTAAATGACACCTGGGACGCATTTGATCCATCTCGTCCTACTACGCATGGGTACGCGGGAAGTGAGGAATTCATCAGACTCCAATTCGAGGAATACTTGATCGCGCTGCTATCTGCCACGAAGTACCATCAATATATGGCCACGCACAAAGATGGCGACCCAAAGCTGCTTCTCGCAGATGTGGAAGGAGATCCAGCGGCCGAGTTCTCGTTGCAGTTCGTGGAAGCCTGGCGGAAGTCGGAGAATTGCAGCCTGTGGAATAGAGTGACCGACAGCCAGCTCTTCGATCTTGTCGAGCCTCGTCATCCAATGGCCGGCGGTCTCACCATCGAAGACGTGCAACGTCGGCTAGCTGTGCAAATATCAGAGTTACACCTCGATGAGCGGTTCAGCCAAACGAAAGAAGTGGTCGGGAAACGACTAGCAGACGGGCGGACCCAAGTCACCAGCGCGTTCAATCGCGTTTGGGCGGACATCGAGGCCATGCGAGAAGCACAGCGCAAACGATCCGAAGATGTCCGTGCAGCAGCAGCAGCGAATGCCCAAAACGCCGAAAACGACGCTGCACAGCAAAGCCGCTTCCAAAAGCCCGATATGCAGAAGGCGCAGGCGAGCGTTGCTGCTGCGGGCCAACGCGCTGGCGCGTACTTCAGCTCGTGGGGCTCCTGGGCAGCAGAGAAGAGGAAGAGTGGCTGGTACGGCCAACGCAGCGCGAGCGGTGGCGAAGGCGAGACTGCTGCTGCTGCGGCGACTCCCACTCCTGGTGCTGTGGCCGCGGCATCGTATGCCATCAGAAATTCGCAACCTTCCGGAGGACTTCGGGAGCTGAAGCTCAATCGATCCAATACAGACGACGAGCGAATGACTCGGGGCACGACGACGGGTCGCACTCGAGCTACGACTGGGTCCGAGGCGGGTTTGAATGGAACGCACAAGGCGGAGAAGCCTGCATGATGCTTGGATAAATGACGCGGTGGGAGGTAGTCCTGCAGCCTTTGTATACGCGAGAAGGAGGGCGTTGGATTAGGCGGTTGGGGAGGCTTGTCCGTGGTATACTTATACCCGAGGCCGACGCTTCAAGGCGTGAATTGGACGGACGTGTATGTTTGCAGTTTCAGAAGACGATGGCCGTATGCTGTCACAGCCGTTCGCTGTTCGAGTCGTGACTTGGGCCGCGTTCTCAAAAATGTGCGGGCATGATGATAAATGGACTACAGTGCATCCCTGGAGGTCTCCTCTCCGCTCTCACTACAGTGCTTCTTCCTATTTCACTACTAGATGTTGAATCACTCCACTTCTCTCAACAACTGCACTTGGTTCAGCACATCGGCTTTGACCCTTTCGTACTCCTCGCTTCCCAACACGTCTTTGGGTGCCAGACAAGCCTCCAGACTACCCGACCACAGATTCTTGTTCTCGAACTTTTGCTTTCCAATCTCGAGTCGTTCGTACTCTGGTATAACGGCCACCTCCTTGCCCTCGACGGTCCGCACCCATTCGTGCCCGGAGCCTTTGGCCTTGGCTCGATACGACCATTCCTTCTTGGGGAGACCCTCGGGTTGGTATTTCGAGTTCGTTTGACGGATGCGATGCGCGACACTCGGGTGGATCGACTCGCCTAGATGGGAGGGGTCGACTTCGGACCCGCTTGCCATCTTCCACCTGCCTGGTGTTCTGATGTGCCAGAGTCTTCGAGTGGCGATGAAAGAACTGACATTGTATGACCAGCTGTTGGTCTCGTTGAGCACACCGTCGGACCACTGGATGCGCCGCTCGCCTGCTTCTTCTACGCTGTGCGGCGCTTTGGTGTCTGGTCCGTTGATGGGCCCCTCGTGGATACGGTTCAACACGGGGTAGTAAAGTCGTGGTCGACTGAACTGTAGTAAGCCTGCGTGGGTGATTTGATCAACCATCCATGCGAACGTGAGAGAATCAATGCTGTTTGTGCAGGCCTTTGCATCGCTGTGGCCGCCACAATCGCCGTGATATCCTGGGAACCAGCACTGCCTGAGCACGGTCCCCTCCTTCTTCGTGGCGTCGTAGTGGTAAAAGAGTGTCGGCGAGAAGTTTCCGCGCTTCTCGTCAATGGCCAAAGCTTGGAACGCAAAGTCCATCTTTGGCTGCAAGGACGTGCTGTGCCAATCCTGGTCTTGACCAGGCTGAGGGACGTAGCCCGACAGTCCCACGCTTCCCACTGTGTCGAACACACCCACACATCTGACTCTGACATGTAAATGTGTCCAGCGCTTGATGCAGTCATAGCGTGAAATTTTCTTGGTGCTGTTCAGCTCAAGGCCGAGTTCTCCTGGCTTCGCAATCTCCTGTGACCACGCCATTTCCGCAAAAGAACGTTCGCTGTAGCCTCGGTGCCTGTACGCTTCGAAGATTTCGTCAAAGTAGTCTGTTCGGTCAGCGTTATACCAGCAGATTGACGGAATTGAACTTGCCCATCAGGCCTGGCGACAAGAGTCCGAATTGACAGACGAAGCTTGCTAGAACTCGAGCCGTGTACGCTCCACGCTGCGCACAATCGTTAGCATCATGCAAGCATAGGGATGCTCTTCACACACTGAGAAGCCAAAGATGAAGATTTCATCCCCGGGGCCATAGTTGTTCGCCAGAAAGTTGTAAGCCTCGCAGACTTTGCCGTTGAGACCAGCACCGAAGCCGCCTAGAGAGCACGTCAGCAGAGTCCACGAGTGCTGGAAATTTGTGTCCGGACCTTGCCTCGCCTTGGTATAGCCTGACGCGGTCGGATCGGTGCCTATGCCAGCCTGGTAGTACGTGATCTGAGGCACTTTGGTAACACCATCTTTGGCATATCCCACATTGGCAATGCAGCGACTGAGCCTCGCAATGTTAGTGGGGTTCGTCTCGACGCCTTGGTTGGAGGAGTTGAAGGTGCCATCGCAGCAGACAATCAGGCGCTTGGACAAGGTTCCCGAGCCAGTAATGCTGCGGCAGAGGGTACAATCAGGCTCGGCCGAAGTGTTGACAGACGCCACGACATTTGCCTGATGCACGCCGTTCTGAGGAGCTGTATTCTGGGCCATGCTAAGCTGCGTGACAAGTATAAGTTTGGACTTCAGCCATCAGGCAGGCAGGCAGCCCTTTATTCCCAGAGCTGAAATGGCCGTGCTTCTCTAGTAAGGGCATGGTTACACTGAGCTTCGCGCAGCATATGCATGCTTCTTGTGCCATGGCACGCGTCAGACAACCTTTCATGCAATCTTGTCCATTCATTGACAAGATGTGGCTTCTCGTGGCACGAGCTGAACGTCCTGGCGCAGTGCTGGAGCTCGAATTGGGTTTAGCGACATGCCAGACCCTTCTGAACCGTACAGCAGCGGCTCGCGTTAGTGCATCCACGCGTAGGTTGGAGCACCCTATCCGCCGTCACAGCCAGCCACGTCGTGGTAGCTGGTTTGTGCGATCTGGATTGGGAAAGCGCAGAAGCAGCGGCACGGAGACGATGTGCTTGGCGTGAACTGGTACATACCTCAAAGCCATAAAATCGTCTGTGTGCAGCAAAAAGGAGGATTATAGGCCATGACAGCTTGCGTTGTGATGCCGCTGCTGTACTATCATCAGGTCTTGAAGATGGAGATAGTCCTGCCTTCGATGCGCTGTCAAGCATGGTACACGACGAGGTCGACGAAAAAGGCCGTGTTTCGAACGCACAGAGTAGTGATGTTGTGATGTTGATGTTGTGGTGGAGATATTGTGCTACGAAGGTTAACAATCCACGTGCTGTTCTCCGTTCCCGCTGCACGGATTCCAGAGCAAAGTATGGACAGATCCGTGATGTCTATTCTGTTCGGCTGTTAACAGCTGTCGAGTCACAGAGGAAGAGGAAGAGGAAGACCGGCCGATGCCTCTGTCGAACAGCCTGAAGTCACTTCTGACTTGCTTCCCGATCTAGTCCTCCGTAGAAGGCTTCAGCACGTGACTCTGGTCGCGTCTCAGTCGTCTCCTCCGACACTCCCAGCCAACGCAAATCATCCGACATCACTTCTCATCTCGCGCGCAACACCACGAGACTTGTCGCAATCGGCGCTGTGAATCTACGCGACTCGAAGCCATCCCTTTTTCGCGCGACAGGGACGTGTTTTGACAACCGCTGGAAGGCACCACCAGACAACAGCTCCTGCTGTGATCCCAGCCGCGACAACACAAACCACCATGGACTTCGAATTCGCCAACGAGGACGTCAATGCGCCCGGAGAGGCATCGGACGAGTTGATCCGCGCCGAGAACGAGGCTGTTGAGGCGGGCAGCAAGCAGGAGTCGCAAAATCAGGATCAGGACACGTCAATGGTGGAAGACAGCGAGGACGCGAAACCCGAGCAGCCAGCTGCCAGTGACCAGCCCGCAACAGGCGATGTGGCTCCCGTCTCGGACAATCCGCTGGACGCGCCTGACGCGCCAGCGCCCGAGAATGCCGAAGAAGGCGGAGAGGACGAGGAAATGGGCGATACCAAGGACGCGACTCCCATCGCTGGTGCTACGCCTGCTCCGGCACAGACAAAGGCCGTCGCGGAGCAGTCTGCGCGATCGCATCTCATCGATCAGAATCATGCCATCATTCTGCCGTCGTATAGTGCATGGTTCGACATGCACGAGATTCACAACCTTGAACGCAAAGCGCTTCCAGAGTTCTTCAACAACCGCAATCGCAGCAAGACACCAGCGGTCTACAAGGATTACCGGGACTTCATGGTTAACACGTACCGCCTGAACCCGTCCGAATACCTTACCGTCACAGCATGCAGGAGGAACCTGGCTGGAGATGTGTGCGCGATCATGAGAGTGCACTCGTTCTTGGAGCAGTGGGGACTTATCAACTATCAGGTGCATATTCGAGAAAGGATCAGGGTCGCTCAAAGCTGACATCATGTACAGATTGATCCAGACACACGGCCCTCGAACATCGGTCCACCATTCACGGGACATTTCCGCATCACAGCTGATACTCCTCGCGGACTGCAGCCACTTCAACCGGCTGCCAGCACTATCACGGCTGGCAAGCCACATGCTGGGACTGAGAGACTTGCAGTTGCGGGCAAGGCTGATCTTAACCTCGAAGTGCGACGCAACATCTACGACGAAAAGGGCAAGGACGTTACCCCGGCCAAAACTGAGGCCGGCGAAGCAAACGGCGAAAAGAGTGTGGAAGAGGGCCTGAAGCAGGATGGCAAGCAGTTCTTCTGCTACTCCTGTGGGAAGGACTGCACACGCGTGCGATACCACAACTCCAAAAACCCGCCTGCCGTGGCCACTACGCCGAGACCCATTAAGGAACAGCGCTATGATCTCTGCACTCTCTGCTACCAGGAAGGCCGCTTTCCGAGCTCGACGACGTCCGCCGATTACACAAAGCTGGAGAACGAGAACTATCGAACTGTTGGCGACAAAGAGGCGCAATGGAAGGATTCAGAGCTCCTTCTCCTGCTGGAGGGCCTCGAAATGTTCGATGATAGCTGGGAACAGGTCGCAGAGCATGTAGGCTCGAAGACGAGGGAAGAGTGCGTGCTAAAGTTCTTGCAGCTCGAGATTGAAGACAAATACCTCGAAGAGACCCCAGCAAACGGTGTCGGAGCCCAAGATCTAGCATATCTGTCTGGTGGTCGTCTGCCTTTCAGCCAGTTCGACAACCCGGTCATGTCTGTTATGGCATTCCTGGCTGGTCTCGCTGACCCTGCCACAACAGCGAGGGCCGCTGGTAAGAGTGTCGAGGAGATGCGTGCGCAGCTCAAGCAGCGCATTGAAGCTGAGGCGCACTCTCCGGGCGGAGCTGAGAAGGACAAACCAAGCGCGGGCAGCGCTCAACCCGACGATTTCAAGGGCGAAGACAGCATGGACATCGACGATACAACCTCTCTCGCCACACGAGAACCACCTACATCGCACGATCTGCCAACGACAGCCCTCAGTCTGACTGCCGCACGTTCTGCCGCTCTGGCATCGCATACTGAGCGACAGCTGACCAACCAGGTCTCGGCTGCTGTCAATCTTCAGCTGCAAAAGCTTGAGCTCAAGTTGCAGCAATTCAGCGAGATGGAGGCTCTGTTGCAAGCAGAGCGCCGCGAAATTGAACGCTCGCGACAGAAGCTTTTCCTCGACAGACTTCAATTCCGGAAACGGGTCCGCGAGACAGAGGCTAAGTTTGCCAACCTCAAATTGCGGCAGCCTCAGCCTAGCGCCGAACAACCTCAGCAGAACAGCGACCAACGAGAACCGACACAACCGGCTGAGGGATCAGGGTCTGGTGCCGTGAGTGAAGCTCCTCCGCAGTCTGAGCCTACCGGTAACTTCGAGCAAGACAACGGCGATCTGGGCGGTGCAGGTGATTCGACTGATTTCGAGACTAATTTCGAGATCTTGGATGGTATGGAGGGTATGGAGGGCATGGAAGACTTCCTCAACATGGATGACGCGGAGCCAACGCCAGAGGTCAGCGTTGTTGCTCAGAACGACTCGGAGGTACCTAGCACTTTCGAGCCAATGGGAGAAGAGGCTGAAGGGTTTATGAAGCACGATCTGTAAGTGATGTGGGCGGAATGGATTGCTCGCGATAGAACAACAGGTGGCTGTCGGAACGGACGCAGCATTTTCAAAACGTGTATTGTAACAGACGCTCTCAGGAGCCAATTCAAACGTCTCGATCTTCACAATTTTCATAAACGTTTCCGGAAACGGCACCACAGACTGGGTTCTGTAGCTCTACGCCGTGAAGCCTTCGTTCTGTCTATCCCTACCTGCAATCTAGCCAGCGAAAGCAAGAACCCAGCGCAACTAGTGCGCCGGCCTGGGTATCGTGAAGTCAAATCTTTCCGCTCTCTATGCGCAAAGTGCTGCTCGCGTATCTGCCTGCAGCGCCAAGATCGCGCTCTTCATCAGCGACATCTCGTGCCGGCACCTCCTTGTTCTGCGATGCAATGCACTCCTCCTCACTTGAACAGCTCACGCAAATCATCCATGCGCGCCTTGTTCTCCTCTGCCTTGTTCTTCTTCTTGTCCATAGAGATCTGCGCCAGAGCCTCCTTCTTCCGCTGCAGTTTCAAAATGCCTTCCTCAACCGAGTCGTTCATGATGAAGTGCTTGATGAAGACTGGACGTGTCTGGCCCAGGCGATGCACACGATCGACCGCTTGCGCTTCGACACCGGGGTTGAACTGCGGCTCCATCACGTAGCACTTGTTGGCGGCCGTGAAATTGAGACCTTGCCCCCCGGCTTTGATCGAGACGAGCATGACCACGATGCGCTCATCGGTTTTGAACGTGTCCATGGCTGCTGTACGCTGCTTGATTGACATGGAGCCGTCGAGGCGAGCGTAGCCGATGTTGCGCGATTTGAGGGCGTACTCGATGAGGTCGAGGTACTGGGTCCAGCCACTGAAGACGACCGATCGGATCGGTGGTTCCCCCGGTGGGAGCTCAGCTGTCTCTGCTGCAGACTCGTCAAGGTCGTGCAGGAGAGCCTTGACCTTGGTGTGCGGGCCACTGTACGTTTCTGCGTCCCACTTGGCCGCTAAGGGCTGATTTTCGGCTTGCTTCTTTTCCTCTAGGTGGTGTCGGATACCATGTCGAGTGAGCGGCTTCATGGCGAAGCGCTGGTAGTGATCGTCGTACGGGCAGGTATGGTGGCGATCGCGGGTCAGATTCGGCGTACAGTCGTCCAAGTGGTTCTTGGTGCAATTCGTGCAGATGAGGTGGTAGCACGGTGTCAGGTGCCCCAACATGTCTTCCTCGCTGTTGAGCTCGGCTGTGACAGGCTCTGGAGTGTCTTCGTACTCAGCATCGCTGTCATTCGCGAGGTCCACCACACCTTCAGATGATTCTTGAAGTCCGAGTTTGCGATCGCAACGCACACAGCGGTCCATTTCACTGTCTTGCATGGCTTTGTAGAGACTGTAGGCCTGGCTGTCAGGTATAAACTCATTCTCGTCCTCGAAACCTGGCTCGTCTCCGATGTCGAGGATGATGGCGTTGCTCTGATCGTCGCCCTCGATCTCCTTCATATCCTCCTCGGTGAGCATCTCGCGTCCGTGAGCGCAGATAGCCCGCAGTCGGCCGATCGATTTCAGAACATGCGCGTACGCCTTGCCCCGAAGCTGATTTCCGCCACCGGTGATGTTGTGGAAGTGAGTGCGGCAAGTAGTTGCGAACTGCTTGTACAGAAACTTCTCGCTTTCACTAAAGTCGAGCCGAGTGATCTCTTCGGTGCGGTCCTTCAGACCTATGGTCTTCTTGCCGCGGCGAAGGGTGATGCTGCCGACCAGGAGCTGCAGCTGTTGTATCACGTCGGTGTCTCCATTCTTGAATGGCGCCATGATATACTGCGACCAGGTTTGCGGATGATCCAGTGGAGTAATGCGCAGAAACTTGATCAAGGCACCAAGATCGTACAGTGAGTTCTGCACTGGTGTACCTGTCACTGCCCAGCGACGCTGAGCGTGAAGAGCACAACAAGCCTTCGAGACCTTGGTTGTTTGCGTGCGAATTTGGTGCCCTTCATCCAGTACGATGCGCCACCAGTTGATTCTGGAAAGTGCCTTGCGGACGCCATTGCCATCACTGAACTCTGCCGCGGCAGTATTGTATGAGGTGAGCACGATGTCGTACTTGGACAGCTTGCTAGTGTCTTGCATACGGTTGGACCCGTGGTATGCGTAGCAAGTCAATGCACCCTCGGCAGTGTGTGTCTTAATTTGCTCCTGCCAATTTGAGAGCACCGATTTAGGGCAGACGATGAGAGTGCTGCGGGCATTGCGATCCAGATCTGGATCTTCAGGTCGCATCTGGCGGAAGTCGTTTGCGGCCTGCTTAGTTTCCGCGATCAGTGCCAGTATACTCAGCGTCTTTCCGAGGCCCATCATATCAGCCAGAATGCCACCCTGGATCGGGGCGGGCTTCTCGAGAACCTCCAAACCGGTGATAACGTGATACCAGGCAGCCCGAGCATCGTCCTTCGCCCGATACTTCCACAGTGAGTGACTGGGAATCTCGTCGCCCTCATAGTCGTCTCGCTCGTGGGTCGTGAGGAACTTGAGAGCTTGCTTCTGATGCATCATCAGTTCGGTGGTGATAATTCCACCTTTACTGTCCATCGTCGGCAGTCCGTCTTCCTTGGCGAGCTTGTCAAACATTGAATCGGCTTCGCGCCTCATCTCTTCGACCGTTCGCACGACATGATAGCCGGAAGTCGCAAGCTTCTGGCCAGCTTTGGCTATAGGACCATACACTTGAGGGACGTGCGGGTTCACCACAGCTTTGCCGAACGACTGTGGCGGAGCGCGCAAGAACAGCTGAGATCTTGAGAGCCATTGCCCAATCCGTGGGCCTAGCTTACGTGGGGTGAAGATGGTGACCGTCATTTTGAGCGACAAAGAAACCTTCATCCCGGGCAGTTCTTTTTGCCTCTTTCGAGGTAGTAGGTACATGCGACAGCGCATCTTGTTGATAGACGTCCCATCAAGTAGTGGACACAGGCAGGTTGCAGCTCTGATGTCCATGTGTCCAAACTTCGCGTTGGTGTGGTCAATGAGCTCAATAAGCCGGTTCCCAGAAGTTGGTTCGCGCTTGTAGCCGATGCGAATCATTGGCCATGTGTCTTTGGGAACTTTCGACATGGTCGTCGCCGACGCGCTTGGAACACGGTGCGCGTTACAAGTCGTGTCGAAGGTGCCCAGGCAGACCTCCTCGTCTTCTTCGGCTTTGGAGGTTGTGACTTCGCGATGCTCCACGAGTTCGACGGCGTCGTCATCGTTCGTAAGGTCGATGGAACCACCGGATGGACCAGGCCGCATGGCAGCAATATCTTGTCGCTCCTTCTTAAGGTGCTCGCTGATCAAACCGCCTTTGCCACTCCGGACAGCTTGAGTCTTCTGCTTTTTGCGCTCCTGGTCAGATCCGTCTTCGTCGGCAGTGGCGAGAGCTTTGCGCTTTTGAAGGGGCACGTCGTCACGCTCCGTAACGCCATTGAGGCTTTCGATCATGCTCGCCGCGCCAAATATGCCGTCCTCAGAGACATCGTTGGTAGCCGCATCGGAATTCGCAGCAGCAGTGTCAGACTGCTTCGTGCTACCAGCTTTGGGGTCAAGCAGCGAGCGTGGATCATAAGTTGGCGCCTGGGAACGTGGCAGATCTGCTGACGCGACTCCCGGCTTGCGCGTCTGCTGTGGGCCTGGCGAACTAGTCAGAGGCTGTGGTTCTTCGACCATCGGAGTTGGCATTGTGTTGAAGTCGGCTTCGGTTGCCTTTGGTGGCGAGGTGACGGAGCTCTCCATGTTGAAGGTGATTGGTGAGGTGTGCAGTGCAAGCTCGATCGGCTTGCACTTTTAAGCAAGTGGATGCGATGCGAAGACACTGTGTGCAATGGAGGAGGTGAACGATGAGGTGAAAGCTGAGGTGGTAGATGAGGTGGAAGGAAGAGGTGAAGTTCGTAGGTGGATTTGCGTTTGCCTTGTCGCAGCACCACAGTTGATGTCACTCAGTAAGTGAGCTTTGCTCTTGATTGGCCCATAAATGAATCACATGCAGGTGAACGTGCTTGGTGCATGCGAGGAAGCGAAGTGAAGTGAAGTGCAGACATATGGAAAACTCACCTTGATTCGGTGCATTTCTTGCCTTCGCTTTCTTAGCATATGCCTTCGGATTCAGCAACTGTAGTGGATCCATTGTTCCGATGTGGTATGAGTATATGGAGTTCTGCACTTGATGATGGTCGTGTGGCGTCGATGATTACGGCTTGCGCAGTCGGCAAATTATACAAGCAGAATCTCGGACTCCAGTATACGACTCTATCATGACTGTCGCTGGAAACGCCGGAATTTACAGCAGATGGTATCGATGAAAAAGTGAACTTCTGGACTCGACGCACACGATGGCGGAAGGAGGAAGCGATGGGGTCACGAAAGCGTTAGCGCTACACTAGCGCGGCGAGCGGGCGGCCCGAGGCACGCTAAATGTGGATGACTTTCAGATCACCACGATATTCTCTCAGAAAAGGTACAGAGAGTGACTGTGGAACTATGTGTGCAATGCTAGGTCGACTTCAGGCGGACGGTAACTGCAGAGGCCCGTCAAGGTGATGAGCTACGACGCTCCTCCCAATGCTCCCAGCTCATATCTGCAGCACTCCCCATCTCACAATCGTGAGTGCAAAGCGCAATGTAATACACGTGCGAGAACACGCTACAATGTGGTACTAGAGCCTCATCTGGTACCACAGCTCTGCATGTGACAGGCTAGACCCATCTCTTTCCATGAGCGTGGTCCGTGGAGCAAAGTTGTGCTGTAGTGCATTGATGCCAGACTTGTTTGATTGGTATTCCTCATGTGGGCGCGTAGCTCAGCAGTGTCCCCAATTTAGATCCAGTCAAGTTAACCTCTCTGTTGCCCAGATTGATGACTGGTTCATTGAACGCACCGCTGCTTGGTCGCGTGTCCGACAAGGATTCCCCAATCTCTACCTGCAACATGCACGTAGACGCCATGTCACGGCCTGATCCGAAGCCAGGTATGATGCACGCTCTCAGCCCCACCTGCTTCAAGGTCCAGAGCGCAACCCGACACTGGTCCGTAGCACGCTTCACCATGCTGGAGCAGGTTCAGCTTCCCTCAAGGCGAGTGGTGAAATGCGACGACGGCAGCTGAGTGCCATTTCCTATTGATAGCGGCTGTAGGGCGTCGGAGCGGCCTCCCGAGACTGGTGTCCATCGGCTTTGCAATCTGCACACAAGATCAGTTGAGTCGGGAGTTTGCTCGCAGCTGCCGGTGAGCTGCTGGAATCCGATGCGGTCTGCTCCACGAGACTCGAAGAGACTCGCAATGCACACGTGAAACGTTCGCGTGTATGGTCGGGGACCGCGACGGGCAATCGATCAAATCGTGCCGCTCGAACGCACGTGGCAGCTCAAGATGTGAGCTGGAGCAAGGAGAAAGTTGTCAAGTGCAGAAACCACTTTTGGCCATGATGCATTGGCGAAGCCGGCCCGATCGCGCCAGCGACAGAGGATTTCCACGATCCTTCTTCGTCCCACCCGACTGTCTGTAATAAGCAGGAGGTCGAGAGTTCTCGAGATCAAACGTCTACATCGAAAGCTGTTTCTCCATCTTCACACGACCAATTCTCTAGTCTTTGCCAAGATATGGAACCCACAGACCGCTAATAAATAAGGAGACCGACGATCCCCCTCAGTCACGCCCGCAAGCCACATCAATGTATACTTTTGCGAGAGATCTTGGCAGGGCGTTTGCCTACCATGGACCTGATAAAGCATTCCCATTCGCCTTCGTTGGCGTGAGTTGTTGACGCCCGCTGCAGGATCTCGCCCTATCATCATCTCGTCTCACACCATGGCGAGCTGGCAGGCCTATAAGTTGCTGGAGAACGGAGAAGATCCCGATGGCGAAATGACGAGCGGAGATGAACCGGTCAGCCAGAGGAAACGAGAGTTCCTGGAGTCCATGCAGTCTGTGAAAACATTAGTCGGATATGCTCAAGAGCGAACACAAGATCTCCACGACAGGACGCCGAAGGCTCTGCTCATATTTTGGAGCTGGTGGACGTGGTTGTTCATCATTTCTGGGCTTCTTATAATTGGCGTCTGTGGGTCTCTGCTTGTGAACACATTCGGTTCGCATGCGCCAGAAGACGTGCTGCAATACATCGATCCTCTCATAGGAACTGGACCTGGTGGCCATGTTTTCGCCGGTGCAACCCTGCCTTTTGGCATGGCGAAACCAGTTGCAGATGTTGCTGGAGAAAAGATGGGAGGATTTGCCTCAGACCGCAGTGCCATCACCGGATTCTCCTCCCTTCACGACTCAGGCACTGGCGGCTCGCCGTCGATGGGCAACTTTCCGATCTTTGTGCAGCCTTCTTGCCCAAACGTGACAGACTGTCGCATGTACAAGTCAGACCGAGGCACCCACTATGTGCCGGAGTCTGTAAAGGCCTCGCCTGGATACTTCACGATCGACCTGGTTTCTGGTGTTCGAGCTGAGATGACTGCGGGGGAACGAGCGTCTCTGTTCAAGTTCTCGTTCACAAATGCCACGAACACGACCGATCCTGTACTTCTGCTGGATGGGTCGGATCTGCCAGCTTCGAACGGCGCTAGAACGATGAAGGTCGACCCCAAGACCGGTCGTATCACAGCCGAAGGAACTTTCAATCCCTCGTTTGGAGTTGGCCACTACAAGAGCTATCAGTGTGTCGACTTCAAAGGTCCACGGCTTCAGGACAGCGGAGGCTTCAACACAACAGTCATTCCGGGAGGCCAGGTCATGGTTGGTAAGAACCAGTTCTATGCTCCCCAACAAGGCGTGTACGTACGTTTCAAAGAGATGCAGCCTGGCGATGAGCTGCTGGTGCGCGTGGGATTATCCTGGCTGAGCATCGATCGTGCCTGCGAGAATGCGAAGAAGGAGATCTCAGATTGGGACTTCAAGCGACTTGTCAAGCAAGCCCAGGCTGCTTGGCGAGAGAAGCTGAGTCCCATAACACTTGACACCAAAGGTGTTGACAAGGGCCATCTTCGGAACTACTGGAGCGGTGTCTACAGAGCGTTCCTCAGCCCCCAAGACTATACTGGGGAAAATCAGCTCTGGAACTCTACAGAGCCTTACTACGACAGTTGGTATTGTATTTGGGATACATTCAGAGGCGTTCATCCGTTCTATATGCTTGTCGACACCGTCTCTCAGTCGCGCATGGTGCGATCACTGATCGACATCTACAAACACGCTGGATTTCTGCCCGATTGCCGCATGTCTTTCTGCAAAGGGTTCACACAAGGAGGCTCGAACGCAGACGTCATTCTCGTGGATTCGTACATGAAGAAGCTTGAAGGAGTGGATTGGACCGCCGCATACCAGGCTTTGATCCAAGACGCCGAGGTGCAGCCTCAGAATTGGGACATTGAAGGTCGCGGAGGGCACGAAAGCTGGAAGAACCTGGGCTATATTCCCTTCCACGACCACGACCACGGCGGCACTCGCACACGCTCCATCTCCCGCACAGTCGAGTACGCGTACAATGACTTCTGCATCGCCGAAATGGCCAACGCCACCAATCGTGGCGAAGACTACCAAAAATACGCGGACCGCGCCAGCAACTGGAAGAACATATACAACCCAGAAGAAGAATCCATGGGCTTCAAAGGCTTCCCCCAACCACGCCACCCAAACGGCACCTTTGGGTTCCAGAATGCAACGCTCTGCTCCGCGCTCAACGACTTTGACGGCTGCTACCTCAACCCATCCGGCCACGAAACCTACGAAGGCAGCCCATGGCTCTACCTCTTCTACGTACCCGGCGACATGCAAGGACTCATCGACCTCCTCGGCGGACAAGCAGCCTTCCTCGCACGCCTCGACAAACTCCACTCGTCGGGCGTGCTCTACATGGGCGACGAGCAAGCCTTTCTCACCACCTTTCTCTACCACTACGCCGGCCGTCCGGGCCTCTCGGCCCAGATCACGCATCGCTACATCCCGTCCATGTTCAACGACACAGTCGAAGGCATCCCAGGCAACGACGACTCGGGCGCCATGGGCACATTTGTCTTCTTCTCCATGCTTGGAATTTTCCCGTCCGCCGGCCAGTCCGTCTACTTTATTATCCCGCCATTTTTTCCCTGCGCCAGCATCAGAAACCCGCAAACAGGCAAGACGGCGACGATTCGCAATGTCAATTGGGATGCAGGGTACAAGAACATGTATATCCAGAGCGCGCGATTGAACGGGAAGAAGTATACGAAGAATTGGCTCGATCATGGGTTCTTCTTGGAGGGTGGTACATTGGAGCTTGTATTGGGGGAGAGGGAGAGCGAGTGGGGGACCAAGCAGGAGGATCTGCCGCCGAGTTTGTCGACGGGTTTGCATTTTGGGTGAGATGTTCAGCTACTTCCTTGTCATTATGGGATCTGTTTGTGTGGTATAGTGGCTGCGCACATACTCTTCTTTGGTCGAGGCATTGTCGTGCCCCATCGCCAAGGATAGTAGGTTTGGAAGCAACGGGACCCGGCCCCGATTGAATCAAGCATACCAGTTTCGCTCTTGTCCGATGCACCAAACTGCGCTGCTGAAGTAGCCGTGTAGTGATGGTGAGTCGTGAAAAAGTGCCAGCTGAAACGATCACAGCCAATCGCCATGTTCAACGCTAGTGCACGACCTCAAATCAGCGAGGTGAAGTGCACAAGTGAAAGTGAAGAGGACGCGCATTGCAGAAGGTGAATGAGACGCGCGACAGTCAAAGTGCTGCAAAGCTGACACAGTGCACAGTAGAAATGATCCATGACTCGTTTCGTTCTTGCATTTTGTGCATCTCAGCTCCGTCTCTTCTTTATCATGTCGAAAACAAGCTTATGATACAGGAATCAAAAGACGCCAGAGCCTGATGCTTCAAAAAACGACCAAATGACCAAAACGCTGGGGGACTTTACTCTATCTCTCGCAAGTTGCAATATCTACAAGTTCTTGATAATCGCATCCGCGTACTCGTGCGTCTTGGCCTTGCCTCCAAGGTCACCGGTCAAGTATTTTCCTTCTGCCAAAGTCTTGAAAATGGCTTTTTGGATCTGTCCTGCATGTTCCGTCAAGCTCATGTGCTGCAACATCATGATGGAGGAGAGGAGCAGCGCAGTGGGGTTCGCGAGGCCCTTGCCGGCGATGTCGGGGGCAGAACCGTGCACAGCCTCGAAAATGGAGCACTCGTCTCCAATGTTTCCGGAAGGTGTCAGGCCCAGACCTCCGATCAGGCCGGCGCACATGTCGGAGAGAATGTCTCCGTACAAGTTGGGCATGACGAGAACCTTGTCGTTGTAAGGAAGAGGGTCGGTGACCATCTTCAAGCAGGTGTTGTCCAGCATCTCGGCATCGAACTCAATGTTGGGGAACTCCTTGGCAATCTCGTTTGCGAGGCTCAAGAAGAGGCCGTCGGACATTTTCATGATGGTGGCCTTGTGCACGACACGGACCTTGGGCCGGCCAATGTCTTGTGCGTATTGGAAGGCGAAGCGGAGGACACGCTCGGAAGCCTCACGGGTGATGAGCTTGATGGACTGGACCACACCGTCGACCACGACGTGCTCAATGCCCGAGTACTCGCCCTCGGTGTTCTCACGGATCAGGTGCACGTCGACATCGTCGTATGGAGTCTTGTAGCCGGCAATGCTCTTGCATGGTCTCACGTTGGCGAACAGGTTGAAGGTCCTTCGGAGGGTCAGGTTCAGCGAGACGTGGCCCTTGCCGATGGGCGTGGCGAGCGGGCCCTTGAGGGCGACGTAGTTGCGGGTGATGGAGTCAATGGCCTCGTCGGGGATGGCCGTCTTGCCGTCCTTGAGGATGGGCGTAACATCGACAGGCTCCCACTTGATGGGCACATTGGCGGCGCTGTAGATGTCCTTGACGGATTGTGAGATCTCGGGGCCGATGCCGTCTCCCTCGATCAGCGACACGGTGTATTTGCCCTGTCGGTAGCACGCGCATCAGCAACCACATCTCTATCCGTCGTTGCCTTCCCCGCAGATAACAGTAGAAGAGGTGTGTGCACGTACATCTGAGCCTTTCTGGCCCGGGAACTTGGCGATTCTGTCTTCGGCCGCAGTGGCGTAGCTGCGTGGAGCGAACTGCAGCTGTGGTCAGTCGCGCCTCTTACCCGCGTCTCTCGCTCGCGCCCTCCCATCGCATCTCACCTGGGCAAAAGTTGGGCGCGCAGCCTTCACCTTCAGGCATTGCCGCGGCGCCGCAGCTCGGATTCCCCTCGCCAACATCCTTGCAAACGGTGCTGAGATCGGTGCCCGTGGAGAAGTCAGTCACGGAATGCGACTGTACAGGATCCAGGGAGAAGGAGGATTCAGGATGCGCGGCAGTGGTGGGTGGTGCAGTCGGTGGTAGAGGTGAGGAAGAAAGCTCGCAACTTTCCGCACGTGAAGAGACGAACCATCAGCAACTCTGCGACGCTCGGAGGCTAGCCTGCTTTGATCGTCTTGGAGCATCGGGTGTCTGCGGCGGCAATTGACTACAGACCGACAGATGAGTTAGAACTATATGACATGGCACGATCAGACGATGTCACGGGACAGCAGACTGATAACGACATGGATGTGTTCTTTTCAATGTGTACACCATAGAAATGTAGCACACTGTTGTTCTAGGAGGTAGGACTTGTACTATATGTGCACAAGGTATGTGCATAAACCTTCTCCATCCGGCACAACATCCGGCACACGGAGCATAGACAGATGCTCTCTACACCTACCGCCAAGCTGTCTCACACGCGATTGATGTGTCTACACGCGCACTATATTAGTTAGTGACAAAGCAGGACGCGCTGCCAGGCTACAATGCCCATCTCGGCCGACACGGAGCGCGAGCTGCTGAACAAGTACAAGCTCACTTCCCTGTATCCCACCGAATGGCCGCATCAGGACGACGACGACGACGAGGAGGATGAAGAGAACGACGACGAGCAGTTACGGTCGACAGGCCTCCAGCGCAGTGCCTCCCGCGACACCGCCCAGTCGCGCTTCCAGAAGATCGACCGCCACGCCAGCCTAAAGAGCAGCATCACCGGCAGGACGGCCAACAGCGATGTGGGCGTGCAAAAGGACGAGCCCGACGCGCTCGGTATGGCTCCGTCAGTCGCGGCAGAGTTGCGCAAACGAGGACTGCCCGTCGAGGACAATCTCGCCCTGCGGAACAAGTTCATGACGTCCAGCACCACCTTCAACCCGGCTCTATACCTGTCGCAGGTGCATCAGCAGGCG
Source organism: Septoria petroselini (assembly GCA_022559915.2). NCBI lineage: Eukaryota > Fungi > Ascomycota > Dothideomycetes > Mycosphaerellales > Mycosphaerellaceae > Septoria > Septoria petroselini. The sequence goes on from JAFJTQ020000002.1 coordinate 636,079, forward strand.
AGCACCGAGGACCTCCTGCGCGGTCTGGACTTCCTCAGCAGGAGCATCGAGCAAAAGTCGGCAAGCTTGAAGGTCTTAGTGGAGAGCAACTTTGAGCGCTTCGTGCGCGCCAAAGCGACGATAGATACGGTGTACACCGAGATGAGGACGCAGGGTGTCGAGGCGACGAGGATGTCGCAGATGCCTTCTGCAGGCTCCGGGCTACGGCCACATTCGCGCCAAACGAGCAAAAACCAGAGTCACTTCCGCAATACCAGCGGGCCCTTTGGCAGTCAAGCCAAGATACCACATGTGGATAAGAAGAAGACTGCTCTGACCAAGGAGTCGGAGTACGGCGTGCAGGGAATCAAGGCGCCTCTGCAAGAGGTGGCCATCAAAGCGGAGGAAGTGTGGGGGCCCGCGCTGGGAGGTCATGAGAAAGAGGAGATTCTCAAGTCGGTGCTGAATTCGCTGGAACAGTACCGGGACATATTCCGCCTGCCCGGCACGGTGTACGAGGCGATCAAGAAAAATGATTATGATTCGGTGGTTGCGGCCTTCAAACAGGCGAAGCAGTACGCGAGTAAGGCTCGAGACATCGCTGCGATTGCTAAAGACAACGGAATGGAGCTGGGGGACGCAGATGTGCAGCAAATCATTGTGACTGCGCGAATGTGGCATGCAGTAAACGAGCAAGTCGACAGCTTCAAGCAGGAAGTCTGGCGACGGTTGAAGAATTCGCATGGCCGGCGGCCTGCGAGTGCTGCGGAAGAGACTGACCGAGAGCTGCACATGGAGCTCATCGCCGTGCTGTTGCAGCTTGGCGCAGAGGAGAATCCTATATGGGTCTGGATCAACAGTCGTTACCTATACCTTAAGGACAGGATCGCCCGATCCTTTGAACGGAGCAGGATCGAGATCGAGATACAACGCCGCAAGTTAGCTGCAGCTACGAAAGCCGACAACGTTGCTCTGGCAAGGCATCTTCGTGCTGCGTCCGCCAACAACAACACTTTGCGTCTGCATACCCACGCATCGCGCGATCTCGATACCGAGAACGTACTGGCTTTCTGGGACAAAGTACAGGGCTCTGTGGCAGGCCTCCTGTCACCTCAAAACGGCGTCCTGGGAGAAGTGCTTGACTGGCATGAAACTGCTCAATCGTTTGTGGACAACAAGGCTCAGAAATCATTTCCGACCGCCGTCTTCGCCATGCAAGACTACACGCACCTGCAGCTGTCGCAGGAGCATATTGACGCCATCCGCAAGGACGCGCTGGAAATTGTCGCTTCACTACGAGACAGCATCAATGCGCTGTTCCAAGATGCACCGGTAGACGACATTAGTGATTTATACAGCCCGATCCCGCCCACGCCTATTACGCCAGATGCAAAGACTCCAATCTCCGGCGTCAAGCGCAGCTTCTCGTTCGACCCTCAGAACATACCCCCGCCAAGCCCCAAAGTTGGCAACTCATGGGAGACATATGCCTTCTGGCCACCTGGCGCAAACTCTCTCTCGGGCTCCTTCTACCTAGCCCGGCTTGTGGCCATCACGGGCACCGCCTTTGGCGAGTTGGCCGCCTTGAGCACAATCAAAATGTCAAACGAGCCCGAGAAGCTGAAGAACACCCTGGTAGCAGCACGCGAGCGCTGCATCGCGGGCATCTGCGCATCCTGGAGCGCGGATGCCGAGAGGTGCAAAGTGCTTGAAAGCTGGACACGAAGTCCCGATCGCAGAGACCTGACACTGCTTCCCAACTACTTCGAAGCTTGGTTCGACAAGGTGCTCAGCAACGTGCAGAAGATTGCGTACATTTCCGATGCATCCACTAAGAGTGGTGACGTGATCGTGCCGCCTTCTGCTAAGCTCTTACAGGCGGTGCGAAGCACGTTTGTCACCAGTCTCTACAAGGGGCTTAACGGGATGGTGGAGAACGCCGAAAGAACCAAGCGCGACAGCGCTGGTCTCGACGAGGACGCCGATCCGGACGGCATCACCGTCGCTCGCTATCGCCAAATCGACGTCGATGGTGCCGCTACACTAGGATCCGAAGCGCTCAACGCATCGAACCGCAACGAGCGCATGCTGATTACGCTGTCGAATCTCAATCACCTGCGCAGCGAAGTCATTCCACAGCTCATATCACAATTCGAGTCCGCATTCAGCGTCAAGCTCACCGAAGAAAGCAAGACGATCCGAGACGTCCTCGCACAGATCGACGCCCGGCTGTTCCAATCCTATGTCAAACCACTTGTCGACACGCTCGCCTCCACCATCACCGCGGGCGTCACGTCCAAGGATTGGGAACCCGCGACGCCCCGCCCCGTCGATGCCCGAGCGTACGTCTACGACGTACTCATCGCTCTAGTCCTCGTACACGCCGAAGTCACATCCGCAACGACTAGTACTCTGACCAACCAGATCCTCAGCTACATGCTCGAGCAGTGCTCTCTCGCGCTCATCAATGCGTTCAAGCTCCGTCCGCACTACACTCTGCCGGCTCTGATGCAGGCGACGCTAGACGTGGAGTTCATGGCGCAGACGCTGAACAACTACACGACGGATAAAGCGGGCGAAATCCAGAGTCAGATCTACCTTGCGTTGGACGAACGCACGGATAACGACGCGCGCGCGAAACTGCAGGGCGAACTGCCGGAAATGCGCGGAATCTTGAAGAAGTTAAGAGAGGGGACAAAGGGAGAGTTTGGCTGTTTTCGACGCGAGAGGAGGAGGGGGCGAGAGGGTGGGAAGGCTTGATCAATCAGTGATGAGTTGGAAAACCGCGAGGTGGAGGGAAGCTCTCGCCCAGTGTTCTGTTTTTGCCTATAGCGTCCGCCATGCATGCTGGCCAGTAACTCGTGGACCAGTACACGGTGGTCTACTGAACCCACGCTAGTACTTGATCTCATGATAAGTCCATTTCATCGCCTGCTTGTCCTCTCTTCTGCCGATCGTCCACTCTCTTCTTCGTCGCAGCCTTCGACTCCTCAATCCACGCATCGTACGTCCCGTCCTTTAGCTTCTTCCCGGCCACACCTTTCATCAACTCGCCAATGAAGCCGACAAAGTTATGTCTCCGCAACGCGTTCTCCCACCTCCAGTCACGTCTCTTCTGCTCTTCTCGTGCGAGCCACTCCTCGTCTCCTACTTCCCGCGCTCTCGACCGCAAGTCCTCGCACATGGCCAGCAGATTGAATCGGATCTCCGTCTGAGGATATCGTTCGATGCGTCGCTGCAAGACGGGAATGACTGCATCGGAGAAGATCTCTGGAGGGCATGCACCCGCATCTCCGTGTCGAATTGGCGCGGGCTGCAGCCCATCGAGCTCGTAGAGCGTGCTGTTGATACTTGTGTAGGCGATGAAGTGGTAAACGTCATCGTCGGCCGTGGCCATGCGCGTTTCATCGGAGACGAATGGTGAGGAGCGCGCAAAGGAGTTGTGCGTCTCACGGATTAGGTCCGAGTTGGAGAGCGCTTCGCCGCGAAATTCGGCGGGGAACGAGGCAGTAAAGTCTTTGAAGTCTTTGAGATTTTGTCCAATGTCTACGCCGCCGTCGTCTTGGTTGTCTTTATTGAGTAGGACGCTGAGGAGAGCCTGTGTGCCGCAGGCATTCTGGATCGTTTGTGCTGCGAACCACACGGGCTCGTCTTGGTTCTCGATTGCCGCGTAGTCGAAGTCGCCATCGAGGGGAGTGTCCTTTTTGGGCTTCTCGTCGGTGGGATATTTGAAGAGGAAGATGACGCCAATGGGGTTCAGCTGTTGGAGCGATTCGGCGTCGAGCGATATGAGCTCTTCAAACTGCACGTTCTTGACGCCGAGCGATTCAATGAGATAGGTGAAGACGCCCTGGACATGTCAGCTGCGGGCAATGAGGAATTGATGGGTTAAAAGGGGAAAAATACCGCGTCCGACTCGATCGTGTTCCAGCCGCCAGACATGATCGATCTACCGCGATTTGCCTTTCGGTCAGATCTGCTGTATGCAACCAACGCGGTTGAGTCGCGTAAGCTGGAAACTCGCTCTTGGCAAGTGCTACGTCATGTGGCTGCATAGACGCTCTTTCCGCATGAGTGCAACGCTACAAACGATCGTCGCATTCCTGCCAACTTTCTCATCGTTTGGCTCATTTCATATCCTTAAGTAGTGAGCGCCTCATCATCAGCCACTCCTCGCATCTTCCATCCGCTTATTGACCCATCTTGTCCCAGTGTCTTCCGACTCCCAACTAGAATTCCTCGCCCGACCGAACAGCGACGCGCACGAAGACCAGCTCTCAGACGACATGTCGTAGGTGTCCTCGAACGAGGCTCGCAACAAACGCGATGCTAACTACCACTAGGTACGCACAGGCAGCAGCGCCGCATGGCAAGTCGCAGAAGCAGACCGACGAGGAGAAGTAGGGATCGCGACACAAACTCAAAATTGCACCTCTAACTTGGCTCCAGGATGCCCGATTTCGTGCCTGAGATAATGCACGAGGACTCTGGCGTGCACTCACTCGAATCTCTCAACTCGGTCAACGAACACGTTGAGTCCCTGCCCTCGGACACATCATATGCAGGCCAGCAGGAGGCGGAAGAACGCGCCGAGGAGATCCGTCGTCAGGGTCGCCAGGCCGCGGACAAGCTCGACAAAGAGGCGAGCGACTTCCTTAATTCAGCCGAGAAGAGCGCAAAGGAGCTGAAGGATGACGTGAAGAAGGACGGCAAGAAGCTCGAGAAGAAGGCCGAGGCCGAGTTTGACAAGGCCAAGAGCAAGGCGCAAGAGGGCTACAGCAAGGCCAAGAAGGAGGGATCCAAGGTCGCAAAGGAGGTCGAGAAGGACGCAAAGAAGGCCGGCGACTGGGCGGAGAAGAACCAAAACAACCCCGTCGTGCTGGGCAATGCTATTGTCATTGCCGGTCTGGCCGCCCTGCTCGGCACAGGAGCATACCGCGCCCACAAGGCTAACACCCTGACGTGGAAAGTCGCGAGCGCATGGGCAGGCGTGGTTGGTGTCTTCGCCGTTGGTGACTACTTTGTCAGCCAGCACTTCTTCAAGAAGTGAGTCCATCACTCGTTATGGCGACAGCATGATATCGCTCTCCGAAACAACAAGCTGACTGACGATCCCAGGTACCCACCAAAGAACTAAGTTCCTTTCGACGCGAAAGGAAATAGAGATGCGACAATTGGACCATGAGAATTATGCTGCACAGAACGCACGCCGAGTTGATTTCACCGCAGTTGTTAACAAGAAGCAGGAGGCACTGCAGCAATGTGCGGGTGATAAGATGGACTATTCTACGCTCACGTCGAGATCGAATTCGGGGGACAAAAGACCTTGGAGATGCGCGTTGCAGCTATGGTGTTGGTGAACGAAGTCTTGTATTATATTGCTTAATCGACTCACATCTTCAATTTCGTCACTTTCCACCATACGGCCTTCTGGTCTCAGCACCTCAGTACGCGGTTGGTTTTCTAACACAATGCAGAGGATTTCTTTTTTCTGGGCCTTGTAGGAACTGCAGTCTTGATACATGTCCTTATTGGAGAGTCATTGGCACGAGAAGCAGTCGAGCATGGTGAAGCAGAGGACAGCTGGCATTTGTAGCAGTCTTACACGCAATGCAACGTAGCGGGAGACACCTTCCCTCCGTTCATCTCGAAACATTACATACAGATACAACTGTCGTGAACGATGGCATCGCTGTCGTCGCCGGCAAGATCGATACATCTTACGTAATCGCCAACTACATACCGGACTTCAGGCCCAGATCAGTACGACAATGGCTTCACGGTACGTCCAGATAGATTTCCGCAATAACGCCTGTAGAACTAACGGCGGGTTGTAGATTCGCGCGCCAAAACGATGCGCGCAACGCGCTCTTCTCCAATTACGATGCACAGAACCGCTCCCGTCCCGGTTCAGCTGCTTCCAACTCGAATACTCCTCAGCGCTCTTCAAGCCGAAACCCACCACACCCAGCGGCAGCGTCATCTTCACCGTATGGCTTGAACGGCGTAGCGAGCGATCCCTTTGCGCCTGCAGGCGGAGCGGTGTATGGCGCGTACAACGCCAGCGCGGGCCTGAGTGGGAGTAGTCCTTATGGAGTGACGGACAAGAAGAACGATGATGCAGGGCTGGGCTTCAGATCTGCGACGCCTGATAGGAAGGGGCGGTATAGTGATGCCGTGTTGGAGAGCCTGGAGAGCCAAAATGATGACCAGGCGGGCGAGATGAGTAAGAAGGTGAAGATGCTGAAGGATGTGAGTACACACTTACAAGCCGATTGACTGAGGTGGAAAATGGAGAGTTTGAGCTGACATGTTTTGCGTTGTTTAGCTTACTATGGCTATTGGAGATGAAATCCGGGACAGCACGAAACTCGCCGACTCCATGAACGATTCGTTCGAAGGGGCGAGGAACCGCTTACGAGGGACGATGAACAAGATGTTGAGAATGGCAGAACGGACAGGTGTGGGTTGGAAGGTGTGGGTATTGTTCTTCATGTTCATCTGGTGTTTGTTTGCATATGTGTGGCTGTTCTAAGCAGCTGCAGCGGTACACGGAGGCGAGGATTTGGGCGTGAGGTGATGTGGCAGCCGCAGCTTACCTGCCAGACAGCATAGCATGGTAGGAATACGTTGATTCGATCGGAGTTCACTTCGAATTGCCGTAGACCAGAACGCCTGTCAATGTCTGCCTTGCGCTTCGCCAGGAGTGTGGTCACCACGATGATCAAATCACGCTACTCTGGACTCCTTACCACGTGCCTTGCGAGACTTCTCGACCAGCACGCGCTTCATCGCTCGCTCGATACGCAGCTATAACCACGGCTTGGAGCGGCCTATGGAAGCAACCTGGCTCCGCATCTTCCAACAAGAAGCCTTCGATCAGTTGCTTGGTGGCCTTACAGATTAAAGGCCTGTCCTTTCCTGCAGTGCCGCGTTCGATGTAGACAGGCGAACAGCTGAAGCCAGAAGATTGACAATACCGCCTGCCAGTTATCTTCCCTCTCCAAAGTGAATACCGTCAAAGGCAACAGCAAACTGATTCCAAAGCTGATGCTGAGACAGTCCCACACGATCGTGAACGTGACACAAGCACGCGATCTTCAAAACTTCCTTACGATCCGATCATGCTCTGCCCCAACAACCACCCTTGCGACCGCTCCACGCCATGCCCGTCCAAGAGCCAGAACCACCAAGCTACGAGACCGCCAGCGAGGAACGTCGGGTAAGAGCGGTCCGTTTCACGTAAGAGAGAAGACTGACAGTGTCCAGATCATCCCTCTCATCGTACAAATGCACCACTACGCTCCAGGCCGCTTCTTCAGCGACGAGGAGAACAAGCTCATGAGCGCCGGCAGACTCCTCGCCACGCAAGGCGATGCCGTACTTTTGCCCACCACGACAACGTACGAAGAAGTCTTGTCGTTACTTCATCAGCGGGTCCTCGCTCGTGCGGCACTTGTCGCTCCGTCAAAGGTTTTGAGGTTCTTTTGTCGACTTGCTCTTGTTGCGCATGAGCAGTTGGTTTTGCTGGAAAGGGGAAGCTGGATTGCTGCGCGAGAGCTGTTAAGATATCGGGAAGGGGTGGATCTGGTGTTTATGTTTGGTCTTGTGCCAAGGGAATACACTGGTATTGGGCTATGGGAGTTTCTGCGCAGGAGATTGGACAGTGGGGGTGATGATAAGAAGATTTGTCTGTTTGAGCCTGGCTTTCCGATTGCAGAGTCTTGATGGACTGGAAGCGTGATTGAATGTGTAGGGAGCAAGGCGGCACATGAGCCGTTTTCTACCAGCGTCCCCACGAATTGCTGCTGTACGTGGTCCTCCTGTCACTCTTTGCCTACCTCTGTGCCCGTGCCTTTGTTGACGTACACTTCCCCTAGCGACTCGACGATCTGCAGTCTTCTGCGATCAGCAAAGGCAAGTTCGGCATTGCCTGGTCTGTCGACCAGTATGGCATTCAATTTGGCCTCGTGTGCAGCATAGATCTCTTTCACATTATCGCTGAGGAACAGAATCTCTTCCGGCTTCCACTGTCAAGTGTCAGTCCCGCGACTATCGATGCACCTGATCAAGAACCTACCCTGAGCTCCTTAGCAATAATGGCGTAACTCGAGGCTTCCGTTTTGAGCCCGGCGTTGGTTGTGTCGAACCAGCCGTCAAATAAAGCGGTCAAATCCTCCGTGCTAGCGGACTGCTTATCATCGGCGGCGGCCTCTTCGGTAAAGATAGCAGCGTCAGGTGCCTTGCCAGCATCACCGCTGGCCGCAGCAGTAGCTGCAACAGCTTGATTGCTGCCTCCGCCAGAGCTGGCGTCACCGCTCACATCGTCGGGTTTCCTCTTGAGCGGTGGCTCAGCTGTCTCGTCATTGTTCGCCTGAACTTCGGCGGCATCATCCGGCTGTTCACGAATCGAACCTGCTGACCCCGTTGTCTCATTGTTCTGCTGCACGTGGCCGAAAAGCAGCTTTTGCGCAAACACGCTGCCCGAAGAGTAGATTGACAGCGATAAGCCATCATTCTTCCACTGCCGAAGTTGCGGGACTACGTCTGGAAAGAGTGGTGTCGAGTATGCTCCGCATGAGTATCCGTCTTGCCAGAGATAGCCTTGGAGATTCTTCAGATATGCGACCTTGACATCGCGATTGGTTAGGTCTTCGACATGTGCTTGGAGGGCTTCTGGAGTCTTGCGGTACTCCTCAGGAAAGGCATCGCGGTAACCCTTGAACTCCGGATCATCCCATTTTGCTGCCAGCACATTGGGCAATGCCTTGATGGCATATGGAAACTGCAGGTGAGGCAATAGCGTGAGCACTATTGCTCAGAAACATATTGCGATCGTGCTCAAGATATTGTTGAAAGGAGGTGACTAGGCGGTGAGAGAGGTGCAAGCAAGAAAAACCTACCAATGTCGCTTTTACAAACGAAATCGGCGCGACCGTGCCCTCTGCGGCATGTATTAGTGGTCACAGAGGTCTTCGAACACCAAGCAACGGGTGCCATACCGATGTCGAGAAGGATGCATTTAATCCCATCCATGTTTAACCGTCACAAGTTGCAGGTCAGGCGTGCACAAATTTAGCGACGAAAGTTGTTGGTCGTCAGGTCAAATTAAGCACACCAATCACAGTGTGGAGATGCGCTACCGCAGGTACATCCATGATCCATCATCCTCCTTCGAGCTCGCGGCTGTGAGAGAAGATCTGTGCTGCTGTACGGCCTCGTGGACGATGGACCTGACGCCGAAGCACTGCGCATGGTAACGACAGCAATCCTTTTGGGTTGCGGCGTTGCGGCTCGCTCGACACGTTGAGACGGAAGCACAACACATTCGCATCTCTGCACAAGTCGAGTCGTGAGAGTGTGGTCGAGAGCCTCGGCCACTGGGTGTTTGCAGACGTTCTGCAGTCTACACCGCCATGTGTAGTTTCTCAACTGCAGCGTCCATTTCCTGAGACTGCCGATCAATATTGATGGCCTCGACTGATGAGAAGGCGTGTTTGAGTGTGGCATCGGCTCCCCCGCGTGCATAAGGGCTCGCTGCTGGCAACGGAACGCACTGCAGCGCATGAAGGGCTATACCTGATTCTCGACAAACACTCCGGCAAGCTACTGCACACAGTTATGCTTACCAGAAAACTCTTCACCAAGCGGCGTCTGTATTGGTCAGGAATGCCGTACCGGCGCAGAGTGCATGCAACACACTTTGTGTGTCGAGAAATGTCACAGTCTTCACACCGCTCGTTACACGACGTTCAACAGCATCGTGGCAAGGCGCTGGGGGTAGTGAAGCGACTGTGAATGTTTGGTTGGCTCCGTCCAGCAGCGCGTGCGCAGTGCCAAACTTGGTGACGCGTCTGCCCGAGCCGCATGTGCAACCAGTCTTTGTTCTGACAAGCGTGCGCGTCGTCTTGACTCGCACACGGTGGCGATCCGAGCAGCGCTGGGCGACGTTGTGGCTGTTGACAACAATACGCCTCCAACAACAGATTTGGCTGCGCGTATCGCCCAAGCACGAGGTCGATGAACAGCTGGCCTTCTGCTGCAAATGACGAGATGGTAGGCTAGCAATGAATGCGGCGGTCGCTTCGATCATGTGCACCACTGACGCTCCAAGTTCTCTGGACAATGATGATGTCGGCGCCTGCTGCTCACGAGGACATGCCAACTGCGCCGTACCTAATCGACCGGCAGGTCTAGCCTTATTGCTCCGAGCATGGTGGCTGTTTCTCCTGCACGAGCTGCATAAGCCGTCCTCTTGTACCTCGCAGAATGGTGCATTGGACTGAGCCTTGATTTGTTGCCAGAAGTTGTAGATACGACGTGCGATAGCATTGAGAGCTCGAAGTTGGCAGGTACAACTGTACTTTTATCCATTGGCTGCTCCAAAGCACATCGCTGGCCGGGCTGTTCGGCTGTGACTATCGAGATTACTCCTATAGCAATCCTTGGCTCTCGTCCCTACCTTGATGACGGTAGTGGGGTGTGCACGCAATCTCCCTTAACTTTGCCCACGAGCAACGTTGATCGACGATGACAATGATTGGCTGCACAGGGTCAAGGCCCTGAAGACATGGGCAGACAGCTGTCCTGGCACTGAAACAGGCGTCTCGCCAGGCGTAGCTGTTGGCAGAGCACGGAGAGAGCCAGTGGTGAATGGGTCTCACGAATGCAGCGGCAGCCACTGCTCGACACGGCTTTGTGTGAGACGATGCTGCGAGCGCGCTTCGAGACGTGTCGATAAGTGACCTGCCGAGGACAAAGCGAATCGGCAGGTCACGGGCACGACCGCCTCGGGCAGTGATGAGTCGGGGAGTTGTGTTGTGCCTGGATGGTGCCACAAACAAAGGGCGTCACGACATCTGGCGCAAGCAGAGTGTGCCATGTCTTTCGCGGCGGGGGATGGCCACTAGCGAGCCGTTTCCGACGCACTAATGCAGCAAGCCGCATGCGAGTGCGCTCGAGAAGCAGCGAGAACCCACCCACCTGTTGCCGCCTGCTCTCCAGCACCTCTGCCACCTCACCGCTCCTATACTACTACTACTACTACTACTACTACGCTTCTCAAAACCACTTCGAGTCCCTGCGCCATTGGGAGAAATATCGCAACGCAGGAATTCACCACCGCTCCCTCTTGGAACCCACGATCGCTTGTCGCCAAGATTAGCAGAGCGGCGTGCCGAAGTTGACGCGTGGAACGGAAAGAGTCACCGGGTAACAGGACTCCTGCTGCGTCAGTCTGAGAGCGACTCCGCCTTCCACACACCCAACTCTCCCGCATACGACACACCCGCTTCTACGACCTACGATCTCCACCACACAATCATCCCATCCAGCTTCCAACAACATTGCCAGCCTGCGCCAGATGTAAAACAGTCCAAACAGGGTCCTCGTAGCAGCTGATCAGTATCCGCTTCGCCCGGGATCTGTGCTTCGTCATCGGACCTCGCAAGCTCGACAACAACCCTCCAGGCAGACAAAGCACGCACGGCTTCCAGCTGTCATCTCTGTCGTCTTGCACATCACGCACTCGCCGGCACTAGTCACTCTACCACTGCCTGGCTCCTCTCGACTGCTACATCACCAACTTCACCAGGCCTCGCGAACGCTCCTCGGCCCCCTTTGATGATCACCAGGGAGCAGCAACTGCCATTGTCCCCAGGCAACATCCTCGTCTCGACTCTTCCCACCGACCACCTCTCCGACTCCTCATCCACCTCCGCCTGAACCCATCGACTCCCACCGCTACCGACTACCCTTCTTGTCATTTAATTCACCATCTACTTGCTTGACCGACCACTACCAATCACCACCAATACCAACACCGCTTTCCTTGTAACGCCGTAACGATCACCATCAATCACCAGCTTCCAGCTCCTTGACGGACGCGGACCTATATCTCACCCAAGCTGGCGATCGACTCCCTCGCCGGACCAGCCACATTTGCTGCACACATGATAACACCAACAATCCATATGTTCCTCTAAATCACCACAAACCCCGGATACGACTTGTCCTTTTTGCGGCCAGCGAGCTACTGAGCGTTCACCCTGTATTGCTATTTTGGATCGGACCAGGAGTTCAACTCGGATTGCTTCTATCGGACGGCTTAACGACCTTGTGTTGGCGTGGCTCGACTTTTTCCATTTGTTGTTTACGAACTTCGACGTATCCCCCGCAATCCCACCCCATGGACTGTATGCGAGATGGCTTTGAACAAGGAAGACCACTCGATAATGGACGGTTTATAACTGTCAAACCTCTGAACCATGGCTCATTCGGCATGGTGTTTGCTGCAAAGGACACCTTCACTGGACAAGACGTTGCAATCAAATGCGTCACCAAGCCTGGCGCTGCGGCGTCCTGCCCTGGAACTGTCGCCGTTGACGAGTACTCTGAAGAGTTGAACATCCACTCCCGCCTACCGGAGCACCCGAACATTGTCAACACCGTCACCAACTTCCAGACTGAAAACCATACGTACATGGTCCTCGAGCTCTGCAGCAATGGCGACCTCTACGAGGCCATTCGTATGGGCAAGGGACCACTCGAAACTGGACACGTGCGAGACTTTATGCTCCAGTTGGTCAGCGCTGTGGAGCATCTGCACGAGAACGGCGTCTACCACCGCGACATCAAGCCTGAGAACATCTTTCTCACGTCCGATGCAGCCATGAAGCTGGGAGACTTTGGTCTCGCCACCACCGACACTTGGTCTACTGAATTCGCCGTTGGATCCGATCGTTACATGGCACCCGAGCAGTACGATGCTGGCGTATATGGCTACGGCTACTGCCCCGCACAGGCTGATGTCTGGGCCATTGGAATCGTGCTGCTCAATGTCTTGTTCCAGCGCAACCCTTTTGCAACACCCACCATCAAGGATCCTTTGTTCGATGACTTTGCTCGCGACCGACAGAGCTTGTTCGACGTCTTTCCCAACATGTCGCAGGACACCTACAACGTGCTCCAACACTCTTTGGCCCTCGACCCATCGAACAGATCTCTCACCGCGGTCAAGGAGGCCTTGCAGGCAGTTGTCAGTTTCACTACTGATGACGAGGCATTGGACGACTTCTGCACTGACCAGTGCGACTCGGCTCCCATCGCTACGGCCGCCCGTGAGCCGCTACGCACTCCGTCCATCACCAGCCCAACTCTCCCAGGCACCGATTCGTATCCTTGGAGCTCTGCCTTGCTCAAGACGCCGCAGAAGCCCATTCGTCAATTGTCAACCATTCATGACGAGGACATGGACCTCTTCCCTACTGCTGCAAACAACTCCGAGTGGCAGTACGTTGACGCTGATGAAGCTTCACTGTCTTCAAACGTTGATTCTGGTCTGGGTCTGTCATACAAGTCCACCAAGTCGATGAAGTCAATGAACTCTGCGATCTCGTCTCTGAAGAAGCCACAGTCCAACTTTGTCGGCTCTCTCCCAATCAGCTTCTCACGTCCAAAGACTTCGCCTTACGGTACCAGCAGCGGCTTCTCTAAGAGCTGGAGCGACCTGTGGGACGAGGAAGAAGAAGACGAGCTCGCAGCTGAGATCGCAGTGGACGACGGTGTTTCCTTTGAGGATGCTGGCCTGAACATTGAGCGTGCCAGCACTGTCAAGCCAAGCACACCTCAGCTCCAAATCACCATGGACGAGGGCCGAGAGAGTGTTACACCTCGCCAGGCCTTTGCCAGCCTCGATGTCAATGCTCGTTGCGGAACACCGCTGACTATCGTCGACACGGCAACTGAGGACAAGCCCGAAAAGGCACTGCCCAAGGTCAAGTCTTCGTCCATCCTCGACAGGTGGGCCGCCCTTGGCAACTTTCGTCGCGCCCGCCAGGACCCAGCACCTGCTGTCACTGCCGTCACCGCTGTTGCAACTCCGCCAAAGACCAAGTACTCGGACGCGTTCGCCAGCTTCACCCCTTTCGGTACCAAGAAGAACAAGGCCCAACCTCAGCCTCCATCTCAACTTGAGCCTGAACCCAAGCGGTCCCGCGAACGTGCTCCATCTTGGCGCCAGGCTAGTCCACAACGACTGCGTTCATCTTCCTTCAATGGAAGCAAGATATGGCAAGACGACAAGAACTGGCGAGAGCACAGGCACACCCCACAACCTACCAAGACGCAGCCCATGGCTGTGCAACGTTCCGCCGACGGCCAGCGTCGTCGGCTAGAGCCGAGTCTCTTCGATGACGAGTTCGGATACTCTGAAGTTGGACATTTCAGGATGGACATGTGACCATCCACGACCCACGTGTAGTTCACAGCCTCCTTCTAGACCGCCCATCTCGACCAAAGGAAGTCGATGACGGCGGCTCGTATACTTTGTCCATTGTTTCATTTCTCACCACGGCACACTGCAGACGATTCGGATCAGGGAGTTCTTTGAAAGGCTTGGTGCATTTCGGCACCAAGGAGGGCGTTTAAAACCAAGAGAAACTGCAGATGATACCATATTTCCTTGTTGAAATGGACAAAGTAGCGGGAAGGATTAGCTTACACTCCACTCACAGAGGGAGTGATTGTATGAACAACACACCTGACAACGTCCTCGTCTCACTTGCTCTTTTGCATCCAGTCACCTCGTAAACTGTTAGCTGCCTAGCTTAGTGAGGAAACATCCCACTTGGTTGCTGACATCTAGGGTCTACGTTGCCACACCCTTGCTCTCGCGTCCAAGAAGGCAGTATTTCTAGAAGCTGCAATCAGCGTGACGACGTTGGGAACCCCCGGAGAGCTCTGAAACGATCAAGACCTGCGACTGATCCGTGCGGCTGTCAGTCAGTCGTGACAGGTTTTGAAGACTCCAACAGATCAATCATCTACTCTAGGCAGGCGTTCCACATGGTACAGAGTAGAGTATGAGGAATGACAATGACGACAACTCAACAGGGTATTTGTAGAAGTGGACGTTCCTTCCTTGTAATCAAGTTTCAACAACGCGATCGCGATCGCAGGGTCTAGGTGTAGGTCTGTCTAGCTACTTCCTAGGTCTGGGATGTGAAGTGAGCCGGTGCAGGAGAGCAACGACATGACGTGAGGGCGAAAAGTGCTTTCTACCGATCAGTAGTATGTAAGCAAAGCTTGCCTGCTTGCATGCTTGCTGGACCTGTCCATAAGCCCTGCTGAGCTGCCGCCGTGTATATTCACTTCCGTTCGCATTTGAGAGACTGATGTGTGAGTAGTTACCTCTTCACAAGTCCACATCGTGCCTCTGTTGGCTCTGGACCGGTCAAGTCCAATGTCTACACCTCCTCGGCAGCACGTTGGATGCGCGACAGGGATGTGACTTTTTTCTCAAAAACGCGGAAAAATCGCTACGGCGGGATAGAATAGAATACTATGAATAGCCAAAGCAGCACCTTCTGGCCAATGCTCACGTCTGTTACGCTACACTTTTAAGAGGAGAGGCGATTTCCAACTCACTGTCGTAGACTCGTAGATGTGTGCTGGCATCCCGCCTCAGGTCAACCATGTATAGAGACAATCGTGTCAGCTCGCGTGCTTGAGGCAGCATCAGCCGCGGCCTCCCATTGTGGCCACAGCGGGTTGACTACCCAGCTGCCCTTCTCCGGCTGATCTCTTCCCCCTTCTTCCAGCTTGCGCCAAACGGTGCTGACGACACGGTTCTTCTCAGCCGTGGGCACGGCAGAGAGCGCGACGCCGGTCCCATACTGGCCCCTCCACACCTCGATGCCGATCTCGCCCCAGGCAATGTTCCTCAGCGCGATCACGATGGGCGACTCGTCATCGCCCCAGACGGTGCTGTAGGAGTCCTCGCCGGGATAGTAGAGCCTCATCTCTAGCGTCTCCAGCCGATGCGACGGCTGCGGGCCAAAGCAGGACCGGATCAGATGCTCGAGCTGCTTCTCCGAGTCGGGCACAATGTCGCCCTGTAGCTTCGGGTGTTCCGGCGCGTGTCTTGGGCCCAGACGTGCGGCGCGAGATGGGCAATAGTGTCGCGGAGTGTAGGAGCCAGCGAGGTGCACGCTCCTCGATTGGCGGAGGAGCTGGGGGGTGGTGGTGTGCAAGACGTGCAATCCTGCCGGATAGGCAACAAAGAGCGACGTCTCTCGGCGCGTCGCGACGGCAAAGTGGCTCCGGAGCTCGTCGTTGATCTGCTTGTTGAGGAGGCAGAGCGAGTGCAAGCCGGTGTTGGTGTTCGCACATGCTCGTTCGGCGGGTTCGATAGTGGCTCGGACGGTGGCGGGCGTCACGGCGGACAGGAGAGCAGCACAGTATTGGGCCTCGACGACCGGCTCGTGGTCAGCAGGGACGCCGCCATACGGAGGAGTGCGTCCGCGGGCGTGCAGGCGATGCGCGGTGCCGACGGTGATGTGTTTGCAGTCGAGGATCACCAAGCTGTAGATCTGGAGTCGCAACTCGACGGGCAGCAGGAGGAAGCGGCATTCATCCATCTTCTCCTGATTATCAACTGATTACTCGGGGAGACTGTGTTTCTGCATACAACAGTAGCCCATGTGGCCGATATGAGTGGCCGATATGAGTGGCCGATATGAGTGTGGCCGATATGAGTGTGGCCGATATGAGGTGGAAATGCTGTGACGTCGTCGCCCTGCCGATCACCACGTTCCCTGGCGCTTCCAGAAACAACATTCTACATACCGTGGTGGCAACAGCAGTCATCAGCAAAGTAGTAGTAGTAGTCAGTGAAGGGCAGATGTCCGTCGTGGGAGAGTATCAACACACCCGTTGACTTGGCTGCGGATGTGGACCATGGAATCAGAAACGTCTCCGACTGCTGCCATGACCGCCACAACGTTT
This sequence comes from Septoria petroselini, assembly GCA_022559915.2. NCBI lineage: Eukaryota > Fungi > Ascomycota > Dothideomycetes > Mycosphaerellales > Mycosphaerellaceae > Septoria > Septoria petroselini. The sequence goes on from JAFJTQ020000002.1 coordinate 652,843, forward strand.
TCGCCGACAACGACACAACGACACGGACGGGCAATAGAACTACAATCCTGCCATGTCGCGTCAAATGGCGGGCGATCGGCGAACACTTCGGGATCGTGTGCAGGGCCTGTCGGAGCACGGTGCGACGTGTTCCATGTCTCACCAGTCTATTAATTCTCAGGAAACAATACATGCCTTGGACACCACGTCAGACGGTTGGACAGCAGGGCAGCGTTCTTCGCAGGAGACGTCGTACTGCGCATGCACCACATTGGCACCACTTGCCCGCCCGCCCTGCCGCTCGATTGAACTAACATACCGCCGAGCGCCGTCTACTGTACACGCCGAGTTCAGCGGTGGCGCGCAATGGCGGCAGTCGTACAGGCTGATCCCGGTCAATATCGTGACTGCACACCACGCTGCGCTCCGTCTGTTGTGCTTTTCGCACGCGAACCAGAATCTCTCTAGGTTTCTACGCGAACAAGAATCTCTCTAGGTTTCTACGCGAACAAGAATCTCTCTAGGTTTCTACGCTTCCGTGCTATCCTCCACCATGAGTCCCGGACCTGGTCAGAGCCCGTCGTTCTGCTGCGGCAGCCTTCTTCTCGACCCCCTCCACCGCGACACCACACGAGCAACCCGGTCAGTTTGTGGACACTGTTCAATCGTGACACCCCTGCTCGCGGACCAGCGCTGTGTTACGTTCAACGTGCGCTCCCGAACCGGAAACAAAATGCAGCCCGTTCTCACTTCAACGTGCGCCATAAACAAGGCGTCGCTCTATTCTCGCGCTCCGAGGGCTGCCACTGCATCCATCTCTGCCCACCCATCGACTCCAACTCGGCCATGACGGCCCCGTAAACGACCTTCGACACTGGCATTGCTTTCCCTGAACAAGTTCTCGTCTGCATGTACCCAGCATGTCAAACTGACAACTTGGATGACACGACACCGCAGAGCAGTTCAGGTACATACACTGCCGATGACAGGATCCATCTGATTCCCTTTTCTTTTCCCATCTTCACTTGCTACATACGCTACCCACAATGGCGCTGGTCGGGCCACATTACATCGACCGGTCATCGTTGGCCTTTTACTCGACTGCTGTGGTGGCCCTCATTGCCAAAATCACATCGACTGCAATCACAACGACACTCGCTACCACGGCTTTGGTCGGCAGACCGACCTTTTCGTTAGCCATTGCCGCTTCGATATTCGAAATCTTCGCCCTGGCTACCCTCTTGGCTGCAGTTGCACTCTTCTTGCGCAGGGTGTCTCGTAGCTTGATCCTCGCTGGCTGGATTCCTGGCACAATTGCTGGTCTCGTCGGATCCGTCTTGGCCATTACTACGCTGTCATCCGCTCTACGCTTCACGCGTGCCAGCGCCTCCAATAATGCCGGGCCTGCTGAACAGTACACGCGAGACTTAGCAGGAGCTGGCCTCGCCGCTGCTGTGATCGGTCTCATACCGCAAGCCGCCTTTTGGGCCATGATCTGGCCTCGTCAGGGACAGCACAGCGTGCTGCCCATCCATGATCGATTGCTGCCGGACCAACAAGTCAAGCAAAGATCAAGATCAATGTCTCTTCACCTTGGCTCCATTGGTTTGAAGCCCGGAAAGCCCTTTTTCGGATCACAGCACGAGCCATCGGCGCCAATGTCACCACCTTTTTCTCATTTTACTGCTAGTGGGAGATCATCGCTCCGTTATTCTGCATCGGAGTCACTTCGACCAATGACCTCAAAGACCAGGCTCATACTGCAGACTTCTTTTGGGTCACGTAGCTCACGAGGCTCGCAACCTGGCGCGGGAAACCCCACTCATACCACGCGCAGCACCGACGAGTTTGAACACTGGGACACGTCGCGTATCTCGACCTCATTTGAGACATCCTACCAAAAGAGGTCGGCAATGCCTCGACTGGAACCTATTCCAGGCAGCCGACCTGTGTCTCCAGCGCATCCTCTGGATGGACCTTTCACCGGGGATGCGGAGCCCAAGGAGGCGTCGACTCCTGTCGCACAATCGCCACTCATGGCCACTGCAGAATCCGAAAAGAGCTCAATCCGGAGTCTGCCGCGTCTGCACACTCGACAAGGTAGCACGCCAAGTGTAGCCAGCCCTAACAGTCCGGCTCCCGATCAGCAACACATCCATCCATTGTTTCGGACCGAATCTCCAGCGCCTCCACCATTGACCTCGCCCGGAACGGTCATCACTGCCTCGCCGTACGCAGGCCAAATCTTCTCACCTGAATTCGCCCTCCAGAGTCCGAGGCTGCTCGGATCAAGAGACGGCAGCCGCCCTGCCAGCCCAAGCCTCTTTTCGCCGGCAAGAAGTCGTCCTGGCAGTGTCAAAAGCTGTCGCACCATCCCGCCATCATCCATTGATGGACCTCACGAGCCGCTGCCAGATTGGAGCTTCTCAAGACTGGCGGGAAAGCTTTCGCGACCAGGGACTCCGCTGAGCCCTAATGGGTGAGCGCTCGTAGCGACGACCAGACCATGCATTCGATCATGGAGCCAAACTTGACAATTTGTCATTGAATTGGCAGATACACCAAACTCGTGGGAGCAAGCTCCACAGACCATAAATGACTGAGCAGGTCTCAGCGCAACAATCGTCGGAATCGATCCGTGTGATAAAGACTCAACAGCCGAGTCTCACAAAGGAAGTGCAGATACCATCGCGGTCGGACGTAGCATTCACCTGGTGAGGATCAGGGCCGCAGAACCTGGTCCGGCGTATACAGGAAAGACGCTTCGAGCTATGCTCAGCGCTGCACGAGAAAGGGAAAAGGAACGGCGTCGACTTACAGCTGGGGACTGGAGCGCACTGGATGCGAAACGGCGAGTGCTGCACAGCACATGAGACAGGATATGAGTATAATGAGAAGAGTACTGATGTGAGAAGTGAGATTCTGGGTAGGTAGATAGATGCACGTGACGAACATGTCTAATGGAGTATGATGTTGTAGCAAATAAGAGAGCATAGTGTCTAGCTGGAGCGTAATTGATCTCGACATCTAACAATAATCTCTGTAGGGAAAAAAGTGTTGTGTTGTTGATGGACTCGGTAGCAGCTGGGCTAACTAGAGTGCGCGCTAATTAGACAATCCTGATTGAACAGTCCGAATCCAGACTCGCCCTCCCCATTTGAGTCCCAATTTTATACACACCATCCTCTCCCTCCTCCCCACCCACCTACACAATATCTGCACAACGTGCTCCTCGCTGTTTTCCATCTAATCAATCCTGGTGTGGGAGATTTCGACTCTTTCGGGTAGAGCGCTGGAAGATTCCACAAATGGACATTTGGCACTTCGAATCTTTCCAAGCTCTAATTCTCTGCTCCATCTCTCTCAAGCTACGTCTACTTGCATGGCAGTCGACTGCTGCTGCTGCTTATCCTCTGCGAGTAGGAGAGGGTCGATTTGCATGACTTCTTCTTCTTCTTCTTCTTGTCCTAATTCTCCTTCTTCCTCCGGCCGACCCTTATTACTTGATGAGGCCACTGACAGCATCTCAGTGTCAGAAATCTCAAGTTCAAGTTGCCCGAAATCCCTCATCGACGTGTCCACATCACCACCTCCGTTGTCCGCTGCAGCAAGATCCTCGACTTTCAATTCCCTCCGCAAAAAACTTTTTCTTGGTGGCGTCCACGTCGATATCGCTGCAGGGCGCCAGGAAGTAAACGGGAAACTTCTCGGAACACTACTTTCGATGTCTTGTCTGATCGTGCCGTAGTAATCGTATACCGTTTGGCTGTCTGTGCCTCGTTTGAGAGCCGTCGCCAACGCTTGTGAGCGAGTTTCACGCCAGTCTTTGATGATTTCGGCTTTGTTGCAGACTGCGCAGGGCTTGGAGACTGAGATGGGTGGGATTGTGCTGGCTCCTTTGCAGGCTGCGTATGCGATCCCGTTGCCCTGGGCGGATGAGTAGCGGCCGCGACATGTGCTGAGGCGGTGGTCGCTCCAGTGGCCACAGGTGTAGTACCAGCATTGAGCTTTGCACATGTTGGCTTGGAGGGTGCTGCGTTGTTGGAGAAAGTGTTGTTGGAGAAGAATGTGCTCGGTTGTAAGAATCTTGTGCGTTGAGATTGAGCTGATGGGGTTTGTGAGAGATGTGGACGTGGAGGAGCGCGTTCAATATGGGTGACTTTGGCAGTATTCACTTGTCCTCAAAGAGTGAGTTGACGCACGGACTTGCTTTGCTTTGTGGTAAGCTCTGCGTCGCAGACCACTGGCTGGCGACCACGATACTTTTTCGATTCGTGTTGTTCTTGGACTGATGCCTACCACCAAACCCGCGGCGTTATTCACTAATGATTCAAGGTCAACGACTTCTCCAGCTTTCCACTGCACCAGGACGCACGCCTCCGAACAAAAGAAGTGACACACCAGCAATCACTCCATCGACCAAGATAGCCATCAGCATCCCGACAACCATGCTCAACCTTTTCAAAATCTCGCAGCAGCCCCAACCTCTCCAATGCAACACGTGCCACGTCTGGCAACCCCTCCACCGCTTCCCAGGCTGGCGCCGCGTCCCCAGCAGCTGTCGCGCGCACCTCTGCCGCGAATTTCTGATGAATAAGGAGCACCGAGACGTCATTATGTGTAAAGAGTGTCTCGCGAAAGCGCTAGAAGCGCAGTTCGAAATCGCCAATCTCGAACATGTTTGCTGTCCGGTGGCGTCGTGCCGACAGGTTTGGCATAAGGATCGCGTCGTGGGGTGTCTGGGAAAGGACAATGAAGGTATGTCGTCTCTTCACAGCAAGCGTGGAGCTTCGAGCTGATTGATGTATCGAATAGGGAGGCGCAGAAAACGCGAGTATAACGAGTTGTGGGCGACGAGGCGACTGCAGAGGCGGGTAGTAGGTACGAAGGGCTCGCAAGTTTTTGATCGGAGAGCAGGAGAGGGCAGCTACAATTCGGTGGTTGTTGTGCCTTGATGTCTGCCTCGTCTTGATGTGGAGAGATGGTGGACGCAAATGATGCTATGATGGGATGGGCATGTATCTCGCTGGCATCGCTTTGGGCACTTTTTGGCATCAGAGGTTCGCTTTCGTCGCTTCAGTTTGTCTCTTTGCCTTTGACCTGTCAGTGCAAGATCACCCAATTTTTATGCGAGTATAAGTCACCTCTCGCACAGCATCATAATCCAACGCCCATTTCAAAAATGCAGCGCTATCAAAGTCAGCATCCATATCAGGTTTCACGTTGCGCAGACTCTTCGTCCTCGCAGCTGATCGGCTCGATTGTCTTGACTGTGGTAGCGGCTGTGCTTTCAAGAAGGTCGTTCCATTGTGTTTTGCGTATGCTTTGATACGCTCTGCGCGAGGCTTGCGGAACTTCTGCCATGTCGATGTTATGCTTGGAATGTGCTCGGCTGCTTTGGGGTCGCGGGAGAGGAGGTACTCGAGCACTCCTATATCTTCGATGATCATGGAGAAGCCTTGGGCTGCATGAGGCTCCTGGAAGAGCAAGGTTAGTAGACATGTCTCGCATGTTCCTGCTTGACCAACTGACCATTGCGTGAGCAGAATCGCCGAGCAAGGCTACACGGCCCCCTCTGCTAGTCCATCGAGGAAGGTCGGGGAGTTCAGCTGGTGAGAACGTATAAGAACACATCCATTACCTCGGGCAGAGACTCATACATACCTAGCTTCCATCGATCGCAGCTATCGGCCAAGCTCAAGACTGCGGGTAAGTCTTCGCAGGTGTTCTTGAAGAACTCCCGTACTCGTTCAATGTCTCCGTTCTCGTCCCACAGACTCTTCATGTCGTTCTCTGACTTCATGGCGAACAAGCAACTACAAATACCAAGTGTTTCATTGAGTCGAGACACGACAAACCCGTCTCGACCTTTCCACACTGTAGCGAACTCAGCCATACTAATACGCTTTGTATCGGATCGAGCGCGAGTTTTCGCCACATCGAGCTTGATACCATACAACGTTACAGCGCTGACGACAGGATCGATAGCAGACTGCACATCAGCCAGGATCTGATATCTGGTTCTCGATCGAATACCATCCGCAGCCAGGATGAGATCAGCTTCGAGGCTTTTCCCATTTTCAAGCACGACTCTTGCTTTTCGGCGGTCCTCTTCTACCTCGTCGACTTTTGCTCCGAAGACAATCGTCGCACCAGCTTCTTGTGCTCGTCGACACAGCACTTCCATGACCGCTTCTCTGGTCGTGCCGTAATCGACTTCATCTGAGATGTCGACTGCGATGTTTCGAGTCGCGATCTCTCCGGTATTCAAATCTCTCAGTACGAAGCCTGCAGTGTGGTCTCCGATTTGTTCGAGATCAGGCTTCAGTCCCCAGGTATGCATGATTCTGGAGCCAGGCGCCCTGATATTGATGCCGCCTCCAGCTGCAGATATGGTCGGTCGAGCTTCGAGCAATGTGATCTTGTGACCTTGGCGAGCGAAAGCAAAAGAAGCGGAAAGCCCGCCCAGGCCAGCGCCGATGATTATGATGTCCATAATAGCAATGAAGTTAGGGAGAGAGTTGCGGAGGTGGAGATGGATGGAGTTGTGAACAGCCAAATGGCATCGGGAATTGGCATGTGATGCATGAACAGCCAGGCTAGGCATGTATTTGGGTAGGGATTGAGGCTGAACCGCTACGCGTCAAACTGCATCAAACATTGACTGCAGAATGTCGTCCCACTGAAAAGGAGGCATTTCACCCCAACTTTTTGACTCACAGTGTAGGGAATTGATCTGTAGAAACCTATTCGATAGTGTTCTTTGCTATCGGCGAAAATGCATGAGGTACTGAGATCCACGTGCTTAGTAAATAGAGAAAGCTCACGGATCATTTGCTGATCCATGCATGCGCTAGCAGGGCTCGTCTCCCACTTCAGCCTTTACTCCGTCCTCTCTACATGCACCACTACACTTCCCACCGCAGCACAAGCCTCGAGGCTGTGTATTCATCTTTGGTCAATCAAGCATAACCAAATTAAACGCCTCATCGCTCGGACCTCCACCCCTCGCTGGTGTCTCCACGCTTTCACACAGGATTACATCGCGCCTGAACTCCTGCTGCCGCAGATCATCTACTACATCTCGCCAGCCCGAGCCATGGCTTCCCTTGTAGTCCTCTTCAGCATCTTTTCAGATGGGGACTTGGGAATGCTAGCAACATTCTTAATCTAGCAGTATTTCGCCTTGTAACTAGCCACGCGGGTGCCAAGGTATTCTTTGATACCTTCAGCCGCAGCCGTTGGATTTTACACCATCACCCATGCTACGGGATGCTCCTTGTTTCCTACACCGACGCCGAACACGGCCGCATCATGGACGTCAGGGGCACGTGAGTAGCGCGTTCTCGAGCTCGGCAGGCGCTACTACCAGCCGCTGCACTTGGTCAAATCTTTAAGGCGGTCTTCGAGGTAAACCCGGCCGTCCTTGACGCACCCGATATCGCCAGTGCGGAGCCATCCGCTGTCGAATGCTTCCTCAGTAGCTTTGGCATTGTAGCGGTATTCGGTCATGACATGGTTGCTCCGGACCGTAATCTCACCCATCCCTTTGCCGAAGTGCTCCTGCATTTCTGGCGACGATTTGACCTTGCCTTCGCAGCCTGGGACCAGATAGTCATTAGAGCCTGTGTTGCCTATCCTCAGGCGCCAGAATCGCCCCACCATACGCCACCAGAACAACCGTCGATAGGACGACCGTGCAAGGTCCGGGCGACGTCATGCATTTCTTGGTGTTGTGACTGCTCCTTCGGCGGTAGGTTGCAGTGTGAGTATGAGCTGCTCGTCGCATCATGACAGCATGATCGTCCATTGGATCATGGTCTGCAATCGATTGGCAACTGCAGCATCCTTGAAGAGTTCGGTGCGCGTCGGTGCGGATTAGTCGCTCAAGCTACTGCAGTTGCCAGACGCCGGCAAAAGATCGACGTCGAGATCGGAATAGAATTGGCCGGTAAATCGTGCTACCTCACGGCCTCACAGGTGGATGAGGCGCATACACATTGCCGGTGGTGCATCATGAAAGTGCCAGCACAAGATCATTGACACCGCTGGCAGTCGATGAGTATGGGTACACCGTTGTTACCCGTGAGCTTATAAGTGATCCGTCGAGCAAGCTGTAATCTTTATCATATTGGTCACAGGCTAGGGCTTGAGTGTGAAGAAGACTGGTCAGCTGATCTAATCGAATGTCAGCGGGTAGCTAGAGATGCTCCTGAGTAGCAGTGAGATCATGTAGCAAGACAAAGCTCCGGCTCGCTAATGATACTTTGTTGCAAATGTTGCATTACATTAATCTGTCAAGCCTCCAAAAAGGCCTAGTCATGTGTGCATCGCATGTCGTCCTTATATCTTGATCCTCACACGTCGCCCAGTACTGGAGAAGATTCGACCCAAGACGGAATCGTGACTGCAGTCCTGCGCCATGCCAGAGTCAACAGTCTTACCTGATCTTTCTCCTTTTTATGCCTTGCCGAGGCCGCTAAGAAGCGTAGTCATTGGGGGAGACTCCGATATACAAGTAGACAGCCTCAAGCCGAGCTCAGCTTCCTCTTGACCATTGCGTTCCTTCAACATTTCCATTGGAAGAGCACATGCAGTGCGGCAAAGCAGCAGCTTTCTGAATAAGGCTCAGAAGTCGAGTTACAAGCCAGGTCGTGTGTAGACACTCTTGATAGCTTGACAGAGTGACAGCTGGACAGCTGGACAGCCTGAAGTGATAGAGTCGTATTTGCAGTAAAGTTCGATACATCGTGGTAGGCCACACCCAATGGATTCGGCAAAGCGTACGTCGTGGTGCAATTGTCGTCTTGACATGTCCGCCGGGGAGCCATTATCCTGAGACGTCCATAACCAACCTCTCTCTCAACATCTCGACGATCTGGTCCTCCTCCCCTCCCCTCTCTCTCCAATCGAAAATCAACTCTAATCCTCCTTCTTCTTCTCCCCAACCTCGACCCCCAACTCCTCCAAATACTCCCTAACAACCTGCACCACAACGCCATGATCCTGCTCCTGCTTCAACCCACTCACCACAATAACCGCCACAACGCCCTCCACGCCCACCACCCTCACCGGCCACCCGCCCCCATGAATCGCATACTCTCCGCCTCTCCCGCCGCCTAACAAGCCATACTTGGCCGCGAAAGCGCCCTCGTCCCCGGAGAACTTGTTGTGCATGAACCACGTACTACACCCGAAGCGCAGCACGGTATTCCGTTTGCGCGCGACCCAGCTGTCGTTGTCTGGAAGGGTGCCGGAGTGTGTGACGGCGTGGAAGAGGGTGTGGGTGCCGTGGGCGAGGGTGATGTCTATGACTGTGGGTTTGGCAAAGGCGAGGAGGCGCGTGCGGAGGAGCGAGCCGAGCTGCCAGGCGGTTTGGGCGGTGAAGGTGGGGAAGAGGAGGGATGAGTCTATGAGGGCGATTTCTTCGAGTTCTCGCGGGGGAAGGGGGATGGTGGGTTCGGTGGACATGGTGGTTATAGTGCTTAGGAGGGATCTGGTCTGGTTTGGTGGTGGGAAGGTTATGAGGATGTTGTTGTAAGTATGGGGGAGGGATAGGTTGTTCTGAAGATTAACGAACGAGGTTGAGCAACATGAAGTGACAAGGATCTGCTCGCCAAGCACGTCGGATGTGCGGGCCTAGCTCTAGCTCGATCTCTATACTCGTCGATCTACTGAGACATGTACCTTCTTGTCGTGGAGAAATGTCTCAAACAACGCATACTGTATCACAGCGAGAGCTGAATCTGATGCCGCGAATTCCTCATTAGCGTCACGTTCACCACCTCCGCCTCCGCCATAGTAGAACTGCCGCGAGCACTACGACACTGACTCTGCCCACAAGCGCGACAGCAACAGCTCTCCGGACGAGATCGTAGTACCTGGCCCGATTAGTAATCTGCGGCAGCGTATACTGTGCAATCGTCTCAACGCACCCTTCCAGCATGGTCGCGACGGCAGCCTTCTTCGACTTGGCCTCGCCAATACCGGAGCCAGTGCCCAAGCCGTGAAAGCCAGTCTCGAGTGGTGGGTTAGAAGTCTTGGTCGTAACAGTGCGATGCGCATTCTGTACACCCGTCTCTGAAGCGCCGCCGAATGAGGGCCGGATGTCTCTAAATTCTGAGCCTGACTGCAGCTCGACTCTCTTGCGGTGCTTGAAGTTGTAGGTTAGAAGCCAGATCCACAGTCGTACGTCCAGAGGCGTGAACGTTGGATATGTCCACAGTGTAAGGGCATTGTGCGGCGGCAGGAGATCGAGGAAGTCCTGAATCACGCCCAATGTCAAGCCCCATAGCAAGAGTGGACCGTCTTTTTGCGGTGCGGGAAACTGATTAAAGATGTCGGCGCGCCAGAGTCGATTGGCGAAAACACCGAGTTTGTCTTTGGTCGTGAGCTGTGCATAACGGTTGCTTTGCAATGTAACTTCTGAAGACGGCGACTCGGCACTGTACAAAGATTCTGTCGGTTCGAGATTGATGGCAGCAAAGATCATACGACCGAGTATGCTACCAAGCATCCATTTCTTGACACCGGTTTCTTGGTTTGCGATGCGCGAGGAGACATCTTCCAAAGCGATGGTGCGTTGTTCGGGGCTCAACAGACTTCTCAGAGGCACCCAATGCGTGGAGGCGACCTCGGTGGGCTGGAGCTTAAGGGGAGGAACGTTGTGGGTCGTGAGCAGGAAGACATAGGGACAAAGGACGAGCAATGGCTTCTTGCCCCAGTGCGTGGTGACGATGCGCTGCGGGAGGTTGCCACATGGGATGGCGTACTGCTCCAAGTTCAGGCCGACTTCCTCCCAACATTCTCTGACTGCTGCAGCAGAGTCATCGGCGTCTGTGGGATCGCGCTTCCCTCCTGGCAATGCGATGTGACTTGTCCAGCGATCTCCCTTGCGCGACGCTCGCTTGATGAACAGCACCTCGGGCTCGCCATGTTGTGTCCACTCTTGCTCGAAGAAGGACTCGAGGGAGTCCTGTCGCGCCTCCTCCTCTTTGGGCCAGTGCGCGTATGATGGCTTGACGCGGACGACCAACGCGACCGAGGCTCGCTTGACCTTGTCGGGCGACTCGAGGTATGGGTAGGGCGATTCGGTCAAGTCGTTGAGGATTGTGTGCAGATGCGGGACCAGTCTGGTAGGAGGCGAGCCATGGGCGGACTCGAAGCCGGCCATGGTGATGCGGTGTCGTCGCTGTGTCTGGTCATGCAGTGTGCAGTTTCATCTCTCTCCACCTCGAGTCTCGGCGGACCTGCGGGGATGGATCTGATCAACTCATGTCGAGCACCAACCTGCAGCGGTATTCGATGACTGCACAACAGATGGTATAAAACAGATGGTGGTGTAGTCGGACACATGGTTCCAGGAACGACGGCGATTGGCAGAGACTAACTTAGAGATCCCTCACCAGCTCTGCCGACGAGTGGGGCTTCGCTGCAGCTGCAAAAGCTTGTCTGCAGGTCGACCATGTTTTGCTGCCATTGACGACTCTCTCTCCGACTCTCTGTATAGATCTGTAGTGGTATAGAACGAGACAGGATGAGGTTCGGCCGCACGCTCTCGCTGGCCATCTACGAGCCGTGGAAGGCGGCGTACATTGACTACGCCAAGCTCAAGAAGCTGCTCCGCGATGACGATAGCGCCCCGAACTCGCCCGCCCGCGACTCTGCGCCCGCCGGGGCCTGGACCGACGACGACGAGAGCGCGTTTGTCGACGAGCTGGTCAACGTGCAGCTGGAAAAGGTCCACCACTTCCACCAGGACACCGTCGAGAAGCTGCGCGACCGCACCGCCAAGTGCGAGGCCCAGCTGGACACCATTGCCGCGGCGGAGAATGGCAGTGACAATAACAATGACAATGACGGCAACAATGGCAATGACAGCAAAAAGCCCATGCCCAGCGAGGCCGAGCAGAAGAACATGCTGCACGAGGTGCTGAAGCAGCTGGACCTCATCACGCGCGAGACCAACGAGCTGGAAAAGTACAGCCGCATCAACTACACCGGCTTCCTCAAGGCCGCCAAGAAGCACGACCGCCGCCGAGGCGCCGCATACCGCGTGCGTCCGCTGCTGCAGGTGCGACTGGCCGCCCTGCCCTTCAACAAGGAAGACTACGGCCCGCTGCTGTTCCGCCTGAGCGCCATGTACAGCTTTGTGCGCAACAAGCTCGACGCCGCCGACCCGCCCGCCCACGCCGCCGAGGACCACGACGGCCGCGAGGAGTACGTCAGCAAGAAGTTCTGGGTGCACCGCGACAACCTGCTCGAGGTCAAAACCATCATCCTGCGCCGCCTGCCCGTGCTCGTCTACAACCCGCAGACTGCCAAGGTCGCCGACGGCAACCAGCCCGACCCCTCCATCACCAGCATCTACTTTGACAACTCTGCCTTTGACCTCTACTCCAACAAGGTCGACAAGAACTCGGGCTCGTCGCTGCGGCTGCGCTGGTACGGCCAGCTCGCCGACCGCCCCGAAATCTGGATCGAGAAGAAGACCGTCACCGAGGACGACCGCAGCACCGAGGCCCGCTTCTCCACCAAGGACAAGTACGTGCAGCAGTTTATCAATGGCGACTACCACATGGAGAAGCAGATCAAGAAGCTCGAGGACCGCGCCGGTCCAGAGAGCAACGAAGTGCGCAACATGAAGTCGGCCGTGGAGGATGTGCAAGCCTTCATCAAGGAGTACGATCTGCAGCCGGTAGTACGCGCCAACTACACGCGCACTGCCTTTCAGATCCCGGGCGACGACCGTGTGCGCATCAGTCTCGACACCGACTTGACGTTCATCCGAGAAGACGCCATCGACACCGACCGGCCCTGCAGAGATCCGGACACCTGGCACCGCTCCGACATTGACAACAGTCCACTGAAAGATGCTTTTGCGTCCGTCCGCAAGGGCGAGATCAGCCGCTTCCCCTTTGCACTCCTCGAAGTCAAGCTGCGTAACACGCCCGGCAAGAGGAGCGCCGAGTGGATCGACGACATCACCCACAGTCATCTGGTCAAGGAAGCCCCCCGCTTTAGCAAGTTCGTGCATGGAGTCAGCGCGCTGTTCGAAGACTACGTCAACACCTTTCCCTTCTGGCTGTCGCAGATGGAGACCGACATCCGACGTGACCCTCAGCAAGCATTCGAGGAGGAGCAGGCCAAGAAGCAGAAGGAACAGGATGATGAAGTCGCCGTCGGATCGCTGCTCAAGTCCAAGTACGGCAGCAGCCCGGCACATCGCAGCGGGTCCTCCCAACGCACTCCGTCTCAGGCCATTATCAGTCCGGTCGGCTCGCCTGCAGAGACGGCATTCAAGCGATCGCTCGGCAGCCACGACAACAAGTTCGGCAGTCCCGATGTCAACCGCGCCGTTGCGGCACCTACCCAGATGGACGACGTGGTCGAAGAACCGGATGACGACGAGACGGGCATACAAGGAGCATCCGGACGAAACGGCTCAGCACGGCCAAGTGGCCTCAAGAGCCTCTTCCCCACCTTCAGCACCAGCAAGTACGCTCAGGCCAAGCGCAACCGTACCCAACTCCCTCCTGGCGTCACAAAACCCGAAAACTGGATCAAAGACCAAGGCCCCATCAAAGTCGAAGCCAAAGTCTGGCTCGCCAACCAGCGCACCTTTATCAAATGGCAGCACGTGTCCGTTCTCCTCGCCTCTCTGTCTCTCGGTCTCTTCAACGCCGCCGGTCCCGACAATAAAGTTGGACAAGTGTTGGGTATAGTATACACCATGGTCGCCGTCTTTGCAGCAGCGTGGGGCTATGGCATCTACATGTGGAGGTTCAACCTCATCACGAAACGAAGTGGCAAGGACTTTGATGCAGTCGCCGGGCCCGTTGTTGTGTGCATTGGTTTGATTGTTGCGTTGTGTTTGAACTTTGGGTTCAAGGTGAGTCTAGACTTCCTCAATAGCGGATGATGCGTGAAATGCTGACTTTTGATAACAGTATCGTGCCGTCATGCAAGAACGGAGAGACCATGCGGATTTGCAGGCTCTGTTGATGCAGAGCGAGTTCATGCCTAAGCTGCATGCAGATTTGTGAAGCCATGTGCGGGAAATAGAAGTTTTAATCTGAGCAGTAGTAGCTAGCAGTAGGAGCCGTAGTAGTGGTAGCAGCAGTCGCAGTAGTAGAGCTGTGTCAAAAGGACATTGGTCAAAATGTGCAACAAACCTCCACGTCAGAGCGAGCAGAGAACCTGTCCGCTGCGTGTAAAGTCGGAATAGGATGTTAGTGTCAGTCCAGAAAGAGCACACCAGCACAAACGACTCGGACGAATTCAACATGAGACGGTACAATTTAGCTCCTCTCACTCCAGGACGGAAACTCTATTCATCTTTTCAATGGTTTTATACAAAGAAGCGGATCAAAGTCGCGCGCGCGAGAGTCTGTGTTTCTCTTCATTTTCCCCTTTTTTCTTCTCTTCCTCTTCCTCTTGACAGATCAACAGACGGACGTAACAACCAACCAAAAAAGCACAACAAAACACAACGCACAATGCAAACGCACAACTGCCGTCTCTATCATGACAATCACAATCGCAATGCAATGCAATACTCGAAATCGAATCGTACATCTTCTTCTTTGCTTCTTCTTTCCTTCTTCCCTCCATAAATTCCACTCACGCCTCGAACCCAAGAGCTCAGAGAAAGAAAAAGTCCGTTAAACTCGGAAATCTCTCGCGTGGTTTCTGCTGGCGCTCCAGCCCTGCTTGAGCAGATACGCAACCGTCTGCTGCAGATCCGCGAGGGTCCAGCCTTCGGGGAGGTCTTTGGACGGTTTGGACTCTCCGTGACCAGAACCAGATCCGGAGCCGGAGCCGGGGCCGGAGTTACCGCCGCCGTTGGATGGGGGGGTGGAGGTAGCGGAGGGAGCGGCGGTTACGGATGCGTGGTAGGCTGCAGAGGAGGTCGTGGCGGAAGCTGGGGCAGAAGTTGCGGTTGCGGTTGCGGTTGCGGTCGTGTAGGTTTCTTCTGCGGGTGCGGATTTGGTGGCAGTAGCAGAGGGAGGAACGGCAATGGAAGTCGTGTTGGAGTACGGAGGCTGAGAAGTGGTCGTGCTTGCAGGGGGCGCCGCCTGCCTGCTGCTGCTGCTAACAGGCGAGCTTGGGGTTCCAGAAGGCTTAGGTGTGGAAGAACCCCCCTCGCCGTAGAGAGCTGGACCGGGAATCGTGTACGAAAGCGGGGCGTTGTAGATGCCGACTTTGATGCCTGCGTCGTCGGCCTTGTAGAAAGACGTTGCGGGCTCGCCGGCAGGGGTTTCGGTGCCGGAGGAGGAGACTTCGATGTTGAGGCATTGAGGGTAGCTTTGCGCGCCGTTGGCGTCGCCCGCGGAGTGGAGGGCGATGATTTCGTGGCGGAGGACGTATTTGCCTGGTGCGATGGAGGCGGGGATCGTTACGGACCCTGTAGAAGAACCAGATGAGTTTAATGCTGTGATGGAGAGGGGGGGTGAGGGGTTGAAACGTACAAGTGTTGTTGTTGGCGATGAGGTCGTCAGAGGCCCAGTTACCAGGAGCAGTGCTGCCGTCGATGAGGCCACCCTCGTCAATCTTGAAGAATTGGAGAGCGGTCTTGTCAATGTCGGCAAAGTCTCCGTCAACTGGGGCGAGGTAGTCCATTACAGGACCGTGGTGAGACTCGGGCCATGTGTTCCACTGAATATCGATGCTCTCGCCGGCCGTGACGGGAATGCTGGCAAGACCAGGTGTTGCGCCCTTGTGGCAGACGATGTCGCCGTCGGCAAACGAGGCTGGGTCGACGAAGCCGTTGTCTTGGTTGTTGGCGTACCAGCCGGCCGTGTTGGGCTTCTGTTGCTGGTAGGTCCACTCGGGGGTAGTACCAGCGTGCCACTCGCCGTTGGAGACGACACCGGTGACGTGGCCGTGAGCTGAGACGGATACGGCGAGAGCGCCAAGGACGGCGGCAGTCTGGAAGAGAGACATATTGGATTTCTTTTTGTTGTTGTTGAAGGGTTATGCTTGTGCAGTTCGCAAGGAGTGTGTAAAGAAGGAATGGATAGTATCACCAGGATACTTGTAAAGAGTGACAGATGGTGCTAGACCAAAGAACGATGCTGCACAGCAAGCAAAGATGAGAGAACGGCCACAGACTCGAAAGACGTGAAGATGAAGAGGTAGTGTGTGTGTGGTGGATGTGTGGCACCAGAGCCTTCTTATACAGGAAGATGGCCACCGCTTACCGCTTGCCCAGGAGAAGCAACACGCGAGTTGACATCTCTTCGACACATGTTTGTTCCTTGTTGCATCAAATTGTTCGGCGCGAAGCAGTATATGAATGCCAAGCTTCGTGTGGCGTAGCGAAGGGTTTCAGCGTCAAGCGAGCAGCACCTCTCGTAGCGTTGCACACACCGGCCAGTCGCTTGCAAACAAGATCTGCCAAGGCGTCTGGTGTTGAGCAGGTCGCTGCAGGTACGGGCGAGTGTGCGTGCCTCGAGGCGGAACTTCTGCAGGCGTTTTGTACAGAAGGAGGTGAGGTCCGAAAGGAAGCGCTTATGGGCCTCGACCCTCCGTCCGCGGGAGGCACATCGAAACGTGTGGGCGCACGCCTTCACTCTGTTGTGCGAGGTCCTGTGCCGTTCGTCCCGAGACTCCTGCGTTTGCTTGTGAGGTCCACTTTCTGGAGCAGTTGCGGTGTGCAGAAGTGGAGCTGTCGTACGGATCTGTCCCACTCGGCCGCGACAGTTCATATACTCGATGCGCTTGGAAAGGATGATGGCGAATCGCCAGATGCATCCTGCTCCTCTGTTCTGCCCACATTGTTGTCCTTCAAATGTAGCACAGACCACGCGCAGAATTCCATTCCATCAATCACGGGCGGACAAATTCGCTGTCGTGTGGAGTTCCATCAGGGACGCTACCCACACAAATCAACTCGGGAAACGCAAGGCAGAGTAGAATTGAAGAGGAAGTGCATAAGCCTAGTAGTTCTATAGTTCTACCGTTAGGAGGTGGGAACTCAAACGCGCGAAATTGCGTGCCTCAATATTCAGGCCAACATCTTTCCGATGTTGCTCACAACTAGAAACTACTATCAACCGGATTGTCTCGCCATTGGCAGCTGTGACGCTGAGCTCTTAGCATCTCTCTACAGCCATCTTTATGTATGCTGCATTAAGACAGGCGGACCGTTGGTGACAATCCCACAATTTTCCTCTACTGTCTGTGAGAGTGGGTAATGGTCCGTTTGTGGTTGATTACTGCAGGAGGGTGTTACAGGGCGTTTGGACCGCCGAGTCTGCAAGATTCCTTCGAGTCTTGTGTGTGCTGAGAGAAGTGTTGATGGATCCTGCCTTGGGCGGCATCGCTTCATAAGAGCTATAAATCAGAAACACGAGACTTGTAAGCGATTGCGGTGCCCACGTCGGCAAGCTTGTAGAGCAATGGCAGAAGCCTTTGACCGAATTTCACAGCTAAGCGAAAGCTCTTGCGAGTATTACTGCGCCGCTGGCGAACGTGTACGATATTCGACGGCTCCAGCAGCGTCGAAGACAGTGTTCAGTTTCGACATCAAACTTGCTTGGGGATCCTTCGTCTCCTCAACTCCAGCGCACATTTCTCCACAATCGCCTCGCTAAACGACTTGTGAAGCATGTTTGACAGCCGAATGGCAGTAATTCAAGTTAGACCTGGTACCATGGATGTTTCTTGCCCGATCGCCCCGTTAGACCAGTATACGGCACTCATACACCACGATATTAGCTTGCCACGCAGTCGATAGCGAGACTGGAGGTCGTAATGCGGTCCTGGGGCGGTGTTTATGCCTCCTTTATCGGTAAACACTTGCTAGCGTGTTGCTGCAGTCCACAGTCGTCTTCGGAGGTCGCTCTACGAATGGTAACGCCACAATGGTTCTTACAGCGTATGAAGGCTGAAGTCGCGGTAAACTCAACGCCCTTGAAACCATTGTCGGCAAAGCATTGGGTCAATGCCTGAACAAGATCTTGTATCTCATGCCACCAAGTTGTGGTGTCTATGCTAGCAGATTGGGACGAGATTAGGGTGCAAGATCGCAAATAGGCCTGCTATCTTGACTCCATTGTTTTGGTAGTCAATTGCCAGGCACCCAACGCTGATTCAACCTAAAGCATTTACCAGCACCTACTTCTCTTGAGCGGGCAAGGTTGGTTAGTGCGTCGAGGGACGCATCATGTTGTTGTAAATTCTGTGCTTCAGAAACCCGCATTCTGGTAAAAAATGTTGATGCCTGGATGCCTTGCCAAGCGCGGCGCCTCGGGGACGCGACACGTCAAGTCTGGTGGTGCAGCCGCGGACTACCTACTAGAGTGGATCTAGGAGACTATTGAATGGCCAGCTACATTGATCATCTGACGATTGTCTCTGCCCAACACAGCATCTCTGAAGGAGCAAGTAAATAATGAAGGGATGGGTGCGGCTGCTGCCAGCGCTGCTATGGCAGGTGCTGAGCGTGCAAGCTGCGGAGATGAGCATCGTAAGCACATGCAAGAGGACGCGCAATCGCTGAAACATACTGAGACTGGCGGACAACACAGAATCAGAAGGATGCCAGCAGACAAGTGTGCTCGGGCATGTACTCGCGCAAGACGTGGGGCGGCAACGTCGATCCATACATCTCAGTCAACTTTGTGCATCCGGATAGCATACCAGACGGTCAGGATCCCATTGTCAGCTTGGTGATATTCGAGTGGATGGACAGACGGTATATTGGAAAGCCGGACCCCACCGACGAAACAGTGGTAGGGACATACAGTGACAACGACATTGGGCTGGCGCAGATGGCTAACAATGGGCAGTCGGACTACCTCTGCGACGAGGCGGCGCGCGATGCTGGACTGTGCGAGGAAGCGGCTCTCGGACAATTCATCTTGGCTGCAAACGCTACGGCAGCATCAAAATCACTGATCAGAACCGAGGCCATTCACCTGAAGGACCCGGGAGCGATCAACTATCCCATCAAGAAGACGGGCTACTACTGCATCAGCACCGCAGCCTACAGTGCTACAGAGTACACTGGTGTCGTCGAGTTCCGGAACGCATTTGGCGAACTCCCTGCAGCACAGATTCCGAAGCTGCCATTCTATGCAGCCCTCATGATCGTCTATGCCTTCCTTGCCATGGGCTGGGGAGTGCTGTACTGGATGCATCGACGAGACATTCTGGCTGTGCAGAACTACATCACTGCGATCCTGGTCTTCTTGGTCGTAGAGATGTTCATGACGTGGCTCTTCTACGACTTCCAAAACCGGCATGGACTGAATGCAGGCGCAAAAGCCCTCCTGATTGTCGTCTCGGTCCTCAGTGCGGCACGAAACAGTTTCTCCTTCTTTCTCCTGCTCATCGTCTGCATGGGCTACGGTGTGGTCAAGCACGAGCTCGGCAGGCTGATGTGGTACGTCCGCGCCCTGGCTGTCACGCATTTTGTGTTTGGTGTCATCTACGCCATCGCTTCCCTCTCCATTACACCGGAAAGCGCCGGCCCACTGGTCCTCCTCGTTGTGCTCCCGCTCGCCGGTACACTCACGGCGTTTTACATCTGGACGCTTAACAGTCTCAGCTACACCATGAAGGACCTCGTTGAGCGCAAGCAACACGTCAAGGCGGGCATGTATCGCAAGCTATGGTGGTGCATCCTCACCAGCATCGTTGTCATCTTCGCATTCTTCTTCGTCAACAGCTGGACATTTGCTGGATCAGGCAACTCCGACTTCGTGCCGGACCACTGGCAGTCACGCTGGTTCATCCTCGACGGTTGGCTCAATCTCGTCTACTTTTGCGATGTGTCGTTTATTGCATACATCTGGAGACCGACCGCCAATAACCGCAGATTCGCCATGTCTGATGAAGTGAGTAATCTCCAACCACGGCCATGCATGAAACCGACTAATCCATGCCGCAGATCGCTCAAGACGACGATGGTTTTGAAATCGCCTCCATCCGCGACTCAATTGACCTCGACGACGATCTCGAAGCTGCGGGAAGCAAAGCACCGCCGCCGTACGATGCTCCGCGGTCCGGAGCGAGCGCGAGCAATCCTCGCAGAGACGCCTCACCTCTCCCGGCGCCCGTGCCGACCAAACGCGCGCCGCTGCCGAGAGAATCGTTAGATGGCGAGACGATATTTGCTGTCGATGATGACAGCGGCAGCGAGGATGACGACATGGAAGAGAACAAGAGGCTCACAGGGAAGAAGGACTAACCCGTGGAAGTGAGCGTTCTCAGCGACTTTGTATAATAGGCTTGCTCCATCGTGGACAACGCAAGTGCTTCCAAGAGCTTGTAGCAAGGCGAGATTACCAACTCACCCACGATATCCTCTCATCCTTGCAGCCTCAATCATCTTACCCGCCGTACCTGGTGATTTGACTTCAACCATGTTCCTCACCGTCCTGTGGTCACGAGCGCTAGGCACCCCGCGCTGAGACAACCTCTCCCTCTCCCCGTATCCCTCATACGCACGCGGTGAATACGCCGAATCTGCAGGCAAGCCATCACTACTCATCATACTCCAATCACTTGCTCCTTGCTCTCCTTTCCCTGTCCATGCTACACGATCTTCTGGCTCCTCCACGGCATCCAGGTATCGACTCACATCGTCTTGTCCCTGATCATTCGCACCCACTTTCTCACTCGCGTCAAAGAACTGCTGCTGTTGCTGCTGTCGCAGCTGCTGCGAGGTATAGCGAACACGCGGAGGATAAGTCTTTTCATAAGTAAACATTTGAGCGCGCTGTTCTTTGATTTCCCAGTCTTGCAGCGCGGGTTTCTGAGTAGTTGTGGAACGGGGGACGGGTAGCTCTTCTTCTTCTTCTTCTTCTTCTTCTTCTTCTTCTTCTTCTTCTGCAGTGTACGCAATTCCGAGGTCCGTGGCGGAAATTTCGCAGTAGCTTCCTGGGCGGGCGGTATAGGTCTGCGGTGGGAACGTGGATTCTTCTTCGCTTTTGTTGAGGGCGTAGTGGAATTTGTCGAAGTTGTTGGTCTTTGTGATGACAACGGGCTGGAGTGCGAAGGCGAAGGATTTGGGGGCGTGGACTGGAGTTGGGTAGAGCTGGAAGTGGTGGGTGGGCTCGAGGGGGTGGATGGGAATCAAGCGGGTGCTGGAATGGAAGAGGTCAGGGGTGGGGTTGTTGCTGTCGGGGGTGTTGTTATCGTGGACCATTGGTGGGCTTTCTGGATTCACGCTTGGAACAACGCGTATGGTCTGTAGTGGAGGGCTTGACGCGATGCCGATGAGTCGAGGCAGCGGGTCGCGTCTGGGACTGTTTGCGCGGACTGGCTTTCTCGAGAAGTAGTTTCCGGCCATTGCCTGGGATCTCGCGTAGCTGTCCGCGGCATGGTCGTAGTGGCTGCGGTAGTGCTGTGCAGGCGATGTCCGACGAGGTGGTGGTGCCGGGGCGTGTGGGTGGAATTCTCCGCGCAGACCCAATGGCGAGCGCATGGTATGCTGAGTGGAGCGTGGTGATGCTTGCACAATTCGAGCGCGCTGGCCGCTGGCAGATGTCTCGTACTGAACTTCTTTCGCCATCCTGACGTTGAAGCGCAGACATGTGGTGTCGTCTGCGAAGTGGTATCGCGGAAACAAAAGAGTGCACCTTGGGTTTTCTGTTGTGTGTGTTTGCTTCCGCGGGTCGCCCGAGTGACCGGCGTGCTTCACCTGCAGCTGTGCGTCAATGCGCCGCGCTAACAGGACACCTATGTGTAGGCGTGCATGATCGGAGTGCTCTGCCAGCACTTGCGACATCTGCTGAGTCTGTCTCAGTCTCTACGCCTATCGTTCATGTCCTCCTCCTGTATATTGCCGGAGTGGCGTCTGAACAACCCATCGCGTACGCACAATGCACAATCACATCGCCTGGCTGGCTCTTCCTCTCCGCACACTCGTTCTCTCACAACGCATTGCCTGTGGACATTCTGCGCGCCGGAAAGATCGCCCCACGACAGGCTTGATCAGCTCGATCGGCCATGATAGATTGAGACCCTCAGCAACATGCTACAATGAGGCCCCTCGTCGGCTTTCCAGCTCGGGTCCTCGTCTCTCGGAGCTCTCCGCTCTCGCGGTGGCCTTGGAATCTCTGCTAGGAACTGGTAGCCCAAAGCTGCTTCAACCAGCCTTCACTTCTGGCTCAGTCTGGCTGGGGGTTTCTACATTTTGTTGCGCCTTGATCGCAGCAATCTTGTCATCAAGGATGGATATCTCCACATCCACCTTGAGCAATTTCTCTTGTAGCATTTCTGCGTACTCTTCGTTTGACAGCACAGTAAACGGAGTCCAGCTTTTCTCACTCATTTTCTTCCAGAATCCTGGTCCTCTGCTTTCGACCCGTTGTGGCACTGCTGACCAGCGGTTGTACAGTGTTTGACCAGTTGCGCCGAAGATGGACCACATGATTGCTCCCGGAATGACATTCTTACGCCCACGGAAGAGAGCTCCAAGCGCGCCGCCAGAGAAGCCGCCAGCCACTGCTGTAGCTGTTGTGAGCTCGCTGGGGCTGGGCACTTGTTGCTCAATAGTCCATGCTCGTATGATGGCCAGACGTGTTTGGGTGAATACTACCCCCAGGCCAAACGTTTGTATCGACGTTGCACCTGCCGACAAGAAAGTCGGAAGCCCTTTGAGGATCCCCACAGCGCCGCCAAAGAGGAATCCTGCGCTGCCTGTGGTAGTGTTAGCATTACTGAAATCACGATTGATGGCAGCGGCCGAGCGTGCACAATTGGACGAAAAGTCTACTGCAGCTATCTACTGCCAGAGCATGTGCGGAGATGGAGGATGCACATTGACAACTCTAGTTGAAGTCGTCATGTCCGTTCTGTAACAATCTCCCTTTTCTTGCGAAGAACAATAGGAGACGTGTGAAAAGACATACCGGAGGCCACGCCGACCTTCACGGCCGTCTTCAAATCATCCGCAAAAGGATCTTTGGCAGCCTGCACCCGTTGGCGCTGCTGCTCGCCCATCACTCCGAGCAATGCAGATGTAATTTGTGATGACTTTCGGCGAGAAGTGGGATGGAGAGGTGCAAGGTGAGGTGAATAATGAATGTCGGCTCGCGGGGTTTCGCATTAGAAATAGTTCTAGTTAAGTTAAGTTAGTGGTGAATGCGGCGCACGGAGCACGAATAAATCCCACACTCTGGATCTGCTGCGTCGACGTCGTCGGCGAGACTCTTTCTGCTCGCACCACCACCAAAGCGCCACTCCAGCGCTCACTCACCACCGCCACCGCCCTACGACGACAGAATCGAGCGATACCTCACCGTCGCTCTACACTCCCGGCGCTACTCAGCAGAGCGCCGCACAAAACACCGCAATCATGGGTGCGCCTTCAATTTTCTGCCGCAGGGCCACGACCCGGCCTGGGCTTGCCAATTGGACACGACAGCAGACTGACACTTCGCAGCTCCCAAAAAGAAGCAGGAGAAGATGGCCTTGGGCGACTTCTTGACCAACCAGTGTATGTTGAGAGCCCCCACCACCACCGGCACGAACCATATGCACGGACGCGAGGCCGACCGCAAAGGACGGCGGAGAGGAGTGTCTCACCGCAGAGTGCAGATGTGCTGACCTATGTGTTAGCCCTTGGATCATGGGCCGACGAGATGGAATCGGCTCCTCTGCCATCCATGCCCACCTCGAGCTACGGCGCTCGCGATCGAGGCGGCGATCGAGGCGACCGCGGGCCACCAGGCGAGTCACGGGCGCTCGCGACATCGTCCTGGGAGCGCAGCTCCAGCGGCATGGGAGGTGGATTCGGCGGAGATCGCGGTGCAGCAGGCGGTATGGGAGCACGTGGATCTGATTTTGGTGCGTGTACATGAAGCCCGCACGCAAGCGCCAAACTGACATGTCCAAAGGCCCACGATATGACCGTGAAACGATTCCGTTCCCCACGAAGCCACCGTACACAGCACATCTCGGCAACCTGGACTACAATGTGTCCTCGGTTGACCTCGAGAACTTCCTGGCCGACTGCAATGTTACAGTGGTGCGACTCATGGAGGACAAGATCGACCGCAAGCCAAAGGGCTTCGGCTATGCCGAGTTTGGCTCTCCAGAGGGGCTTCAGAAGGCTCTCGACAGGTCTGAGTCCAGCTTCATGGGCCGCAACATCAAGATTAGCGTCGCAGATCCACGTACGTCGAGCGTTCCTCATGACTACCGACAGTTGACTGACATGACACAGCGAGAAACGGAGGCGCAGATTCGAACCGAGACTTTTCTGACTGGAGCCGAAAGGGCCCACTTCCAGATCTTCCATCGCAAGGACGTCAGCCTTCGAGGGGCTTCGAGCGCCGCGGACCCCCTGGCGGATTTGACAACATGTCTGACGCAGGCAGCGAGCGTGGAGGACCAGGTGGCCGCAAACCAGGCTACTTCGAGGGAGACGGCAAGCCACGCGACTTCTCTAACTGGGAGCGGAAGGGACCGCTCTCGCCTACGCCAGGCCAAGGCCCGCCAGTGCGCGATGGTGGCCGTCTGCGCGAGGCCGGTGGACCCCGTGAGGAAAGGGGTGGAGCAAGCTGGGGCGAAGGACGCTCCGACGCCGGCTCAAGACCTCCTCGACGCGAATACGAGCGACCGCAGGGAGCGCCCGAGCGCGTTGAACGTGCTCCTACAGCTGCCGAGCAGGATAGCCAGTGGCGCTCAAACATGAAGCCTGATGCGGCTGCCACTCCTGACGTCTCCACGCCAACATCGCCAGCACAAGAGGCTCCAAAGGAGCGTCCACGACTGAACCTCGCAAAGCGAACAGTCTCGACCGCAGATGGCGCAGACCCGGCCAGCAACACACCGTCCGATGCCAAGGCTTCGCCGTTCGGTGCTGCTAAGCCTATTGATACTTCCGCCCGCGAGAAAGAAGTCGAGGAGAAGAGAGAGCTTGCACTGAGGCAGAAGGAGGAGTCGGATGCCAAAGCACGAGAGGAAAAGGCATCGAAAGATGCTGAGGGGAGAGCCGCGCGTGCAGACCGAGCAGACCGCGGTCAGGCCGGAGACAACGTCACTTCGCCGACTGGCGATGTGCGAAATGAGCAGCGTGGCTCAGCTCGCCAGCCGCAAAACGGAGGCAACAGCTGGAGAGGCAAGCCAAAGGAGGACAACAAGCCGCAAGCAAAGGAGAATGGCGATGCACCTCCGAAAGAGCGTCCAAGCTTCAGCGTACTGTCAGGGGAAGGCGAGGAAGGTGACCTCGACACACCGGATGCCAATGCAAACGGCACCATCATCGATGACAAGGAGACCAAGCCACAGGAGCCCGTCGTCGTCGCCGGCGAACCTGCTGAGTCTACCGCGGAGGCACTCGAAGATGATGGCTGGAGTACTGTTCCGGCCAAGGTCAAGAACAACCGCCGGGGCGGTGGCCGGGCCATTGCTTCTTGAGAATGAAATTACGAAAGTCACGACCTCTGTGTGTCGACATTACCTGCATAGCGGAGTGCGGGCGACGTCGTTTAAAAAAAGTGTGATCTCCGCCAGCAGTAGTGGGAGGGGAGTTTGTGAGCGTCTGTCGTCGCCGCCGCTGCTGCTGCTGCTGCTACAACCTGGGTGGTTCTTTTAGCAAAGGGTCGCTTTTGGGGACTGCTGCTGCTGATGCTTTGCGCTTTTTGTCTGACCTGCTGTGTGTCTCCTCTGCTGCTGGGTGTATAGCACGTGTCCTCTCTCCGTTCTACTACTTCTGCTTACTCTGTTCAGCTCGACACAACTTTAGACTGAAGGTTTGAATAAAATGTACAGAAGTGCGTTTGTCCCGGTAGATGTGTCCGATTTACTTGTGTCCAAGCATCAATCAACAGTGGTAATCTGCGCCGGTGCTAGTCCTCGAGGTCTTAATGCTGCTGGTCTGTGTTCGTCTATTGAAGCCAGTACGAAGCTAGGTAGTCTTTTTGCTGCCAAGACTTCCACCCAACTTCGCCTTCCACGTCTCTCCATCTTTCCATCTCCGGCCTGCTCTTTATCAACACGCCTCGTCAAAGTCGCTGCAGCGTATAAATGTCTCTCTCAGCCTGGAGGTTCGTTTTGAGAAGAGGATGAGCTGGACCGCATGCGGAATGGTATGAGGGTCAGGTGTCCTGTGCGCGGCTGCACGTATGAGGAAGGCACTGGACTTGAGCAGCCACCATGCTGGCTCACCATTTGCTACTTTCTTTCTATAGTGGAGACCATCGGGCACTTTTACCTCATTTGATAGCTGACAGTGCAGGAGCACAAAAACCTGAATAGTGGAAACTCCAAATCAGGGCCTCGTGTATACAGGCGAGCCACTTCGCGATCCTTTATCTGGTATTTCCGTTCTGAACGGCTCATCAGTCGAAAAGAGAGAGGAGAATTCAATGCTTGGTCGGGAAAACTGACAGCGAGCGCACACGCGATCCAGTACTTCCGGGCTGGATGCGACTAATCTCCCTAACAAGCACACACTTTCCGATGCCGCAATACGTCTGTGATGCGTCAACACTTCTGACCAAACAAGGCCACCAACTTTCCACTTCAGCAACTGCCGCAAGGAAGACTTTGACCCCTCTGCAGACCGCTTGGCAACCGACACTTCCTGGGCCACAGAGGCTGAAGCACAGTCCGATTGTGGATAGACACGTCTTCGAAATTTGCCGAGAAGGCGTGCACGACTGCAACACCGCTGTCTTACACTCTTGCAGCTCTCAGTGTTCCTTCGAAATTAGGCTGACCAAGACGCCTGCACTTCCGCTGCGCCCCGAGCTGACTGTCGTTCGAATGCAGCCAATGGATACAATTTCATTATGCAGTGCATTCGCAGTGGTGCCAGACTGAATAGCGAGGTGGACGTATATGGTAATACTGGTTGCCCACCGAGCTGGAGCAGAAAGATACTCGACGATCTTCTTCATCATATTCATCTCATCAGAACAGTCTCCAAAGTTGTCCCAGTCATGTCGACAGTCAGTCAGGGTAAACGCTTCTCACACTCCTGCAATACAAACTTACATTGACCCTGCCTCCAGTCATGCTTCACTTCCCGATTCCTCGAGAGTCGAAGACCAATGAGCCACCGCAAAGGTTGATCGACTTGCAACGCACGTGCCCAATGGCGAAGATGCTACTGTTCGACGATACTCCCGTGTGGGTTGTAACAAAACACAAGGACATCTGCCAGCTTCTGAGCACCGATTCCTTGTCCAATGTGGGTGGTATCTTGCTAGCAGTAACACATAACAGTGGTCGCTGAAAGCTATAAAGGAACGCTTTAGCCAGCGGGGCTACCCAGAACTTCATTCGGGTATCAAGAGCGCCGATTCCGAAATTCCAACGTTCGTGCATTTAGACGACCCCAAGCACGCTGAACAGAGGTTTGACATTGATCAATGCTTTCCCGACTGCCCGTGCTTACCAAATCAGGGCAATGGTCGAAAGCTTTTTCACGAAGGAAGCCGTGCAGGCCATGCGGCCGCAAATACAACGGGTTGTCGATGATGTCGTTGACAAAATCGTGGCAAAAGGCTGTGCCAATGACCCAGTGGACTTGGTCGAAGATTTTGCAGCGCCCATCCCTACCCGAATAGTCTACAGCATTCTGGGCGTACCAGAAGCTGATATACCCGCACTGTCAAAGGCCAGTGCTATCCGAGTTTCCACCAGCGGCACAGCTACGGATGCTGATGACAAGTATCTGCATGACTACATGACCGCGTTGGTGGACAAGCGAATCCGGCAGCCTGGCAATGTCCAAGACGATCTGATCAGCAAACTTGTTGTGGAGCAGTATCGAAATGGAAAGGTCTCGCGGGACGACGTGCAAAGACTGGCTTACCTCGTCTTGGTGGCCGGGAACGGTGCTATGATCAGCTCCATCGCCCTTGGGGTCATAAGTCTTCTCCGGCACCCGAAACAGCTCGATGTCCTCCAGAAGGACGGGAGTGGGACAGTCGCCAGTGAAGCGACTGAAGAAGTGCTCCGTTATCACACTCCGTCTTCCTTGAACAGCCGAAGAGTTGCCAAGCAGAACGTTACCGTCGGCGGCCAGGTCAGTCTGAAGAGTGAGACGCTGAATGAACCAAACCACAGTGCTGAATCGCTATAGGCCATTAAAGTAGGCGGAGGCGTTATCGCCGCCGTGCAGGTAGGCAACCGCGACCCGGACATGTTTTCCGACCCTCACAGTTTCAACATCAAACGCGATATCGACCCGGACTATAATCTTGCATTCGGCTTTGGCACACACAGATGTCAAGCGCAATGGCTTTCGCGAGCGGAACTGGAGATTGCATTTGGTAAGAATTGTTACTTCTGGTTTCTGCAACCTCAAATATGTGGTGGTACTGATGCAGTCTACTAGACACGCTCTTCCAGCGACTGCCAGGACTGAGACTTGCTGTACCGCCCGAGGAGCTCGAGTACACGTCGGCGACTCAGAACGTTGGCGTTGCTCACTTGCCAGTGTACATTTAGCAGAGGTCGTGGCCCCCAGACTAACTAGTAGCGCAGGGCTATGCGTTGCCTGCAGAAGTCTCAGTAGTCATAGGACAAGGGGACAGCAACCCTGATCGACCCTGCTTTGCGGAACTTAAGTACGAGTTTTCGTGCTAAATCGCCAACAAACGAGTGTGCCATTGAGGGTGAGACGTAGTGTTGCCTTTGGAGTTCCTTTCGCCATACCTCGCAAGCCTGACTCTCTACATTGTCTTCAAAAGTGGACAGATCCGCTCTTGCTGCTCTGATGCATCCGTCTGCATAAGTACTGCTCTCATGTATCCAGACGATAATGACAACGTAGAATATCTTCTTAGTTGTACTTATGGAGGATAGTATCAGAGGCGCAAAAAAGCATGAGCGGTCTTTAGGGTGCAGACCTTGAGGTATACAAAGATCGAATTCAATCCCTCGCTGAGTCCTAGTGATTCCCGTCGGTGGAGTTTTGGGGGCTCCACGACTCATAGATGAGCAATCATCAAATGCTGTAGGGTCATGGGCGAGCATGCCTCTATGTGGCGAATCGAATGCGAATATCGAGTCGTCCGTGCTCGAAGCAATGATTTCCAATTGCAGCCGCTTGAAGGCATTCGATAGCCCTTCTCCATAGAGCAGAGGCATATTGACTTGGCAAATGCCCAACAAGCAGTATGCCATGTCCTCCTTCCGAGCTGTGGTTCTGCGAGAGACCCATGAGAATCTCTGGGCAATACAACAGTCCGAAGGAGCCATGTTCCAGGAAAGAATGCCGATAGTGACACGAGATGCCTGGCTCAGTGCACCCAACAGCAGATCGTTGTGCTTCCATCCGAGACTTCGGAGCTCTGTGTCAAAAAATAGCACGTATTTTGGAGCGATGAGTTCTTGCGCCGTCCAGCCTCTTGTGAACCAGACGCTCGCGATGAGATCCTGTCTTAGAAACACTGAGTGCCCTTCCACTGAAACTATGTCTGTGGCATCAACGTCGTTTGGGTGACTAGCAGTGCCAATTGCTGTGACATCGGGCAAGAATACCAGGCACACGCTTGCTCTTCGGTACCACAAGTACATCGAATTAATGGCCTCGGAAAGCTCGGCGCTACTTCTTTTGTCAATACATATTGTATCAATCCACGCCCACTCAAAGGTCGTTGGCCAGCTCAGCGAGGAATCGTACTGGTGAGACGGGTTTTCAGTGCCCATGCGGGCCAGCCTGCACAAGTCCAGGATCTTCCGATATCCAGCTCCATCCTTATTCTTGCCTTCCAGATACTCCTCGTAGCTCACTTCGTCTGGACCCCATCGATGCGATAAGATGGCGTACTTCGGTATATTGCCATCGAAGAACTCCTTCAGAGCCAGTGTAGTCGTGTTGATGAGACGCATAGTGTCCACATCCCGTGTTTAGCACCCGCTGCTTCGTTGTAAATGTGGACCTTTCCAGAATCAACCCGTAAGCATCAGCTGTATTTGTGGCGCCTTTGGGACCATTCTTGGCAAGATTAAGCACCAATTCAACGCCATACGTCAAGTGGGGTGTCTTGCCGTCTTTTTGGAATAGCTTCTTGCCATCCTCATCAACTGCTTGTTGATCTGGCATCCTTTGCAGGCTGTCCAGACTGCCTGGACCCTGGTAAGACCCATAGAAATGAGCACTTGGCACGTGAGTAAACCATTGCCGGGGGGGGGGGGGGGGGGATAGAAGAATGGACTCACAGCTCGTGAACCCACGTATGCGAGAGACTGTACCGCTCAGGCGCCTGCAGGAGTTCGTGCTTCTTTCCGCCTGCCGGGTCGACTCTCTCGGACAGCCTGGTCCAGGCCAGCTCACAAAACTGTATAATTCTGGCGGGCACAAGCGTCGCTGCAAGCGTTCCTTCTCTACAGAGGTTGGGATTTGTGGGAGTGGTCCCGGGACCCCACCAGGAATTGCCATCCAGATACCAGATCCCGGTCTTAGCAGATTCTCTGACTTTGGTTCCTACTCTCAAGGGGTGCTCGTCGTCGGGCCCATAGTACTTCCAGCCACCCTCTCCACAGTAGAGCCCAGGCGACACGATGTTCGAGTAGGTCACCTCATCTGTGTCCATGCCCGTCTTCATCTGATTGAAGATCTATGCTACAGTCAGCAAGGGACTGGGCACAATTACGATATACCCACGGATTCAACACGATCGAAGAGCTTCAGGGAGCCCGGGTTAGGTCCACCCTTGTCAGATATCATGACTCCAAACATGGCTGCGATATTGTCAGTTGGTCGCATCAAAGATGTCACACGTCATGAATAGCTGACATGTCATAGTTTGCGCTTTCCTGTCCCAGTCCCAGCGGTCTTTTGGATTGTAAAACTTTGGCCGTGGATTCTGTTTAATGTCTGCAATTGCAGCGACCGCAGCATCGATCATCTGCAAACATTGTAAGTTCATGCAGCGGCGCAAAATGTGGCTACTGACTTACGTCAGCAGCTTCCTTATAGCTGTTCTCCAATTTCGCGGCATGATCTTTGCAGCCCCCACGATCGCTCCTGGACGGCCAATATCTCTGAACGGGAGTTGTGAAGAATTTGTACATGTCTGCTCTGGCCTGCACATGGGATGTGAAAAGAAGAAGGACGACCAGCGTCTTGGAGAGGAAAGAAGAGGGACCTGTGGGGGCTATGGAAGGCATTTCCTGGACGACAGGGTGGTACCGTGCTGTATGCATATCACAGGGTAGCATGTCAGGTACTATAAGTACAGCGCACGACTCTTGACATATCCACAGATGACAGGACGAAATGCTATCATTGAGATGTACGCTTTTAGATCATAATCGAAGCGCTGCAACATCTCTGCTACCAATTGCTACAAAGGCAAGATGGAGGCACAGCCGTACAGGTATACAAAGCAGGCGCTTAGCGAGCAAACATGCCGCCATGGAGAACGATCGAGAACTACATCAGCTTGCAGTCGCTTTCTGGTCTAACGCCATCATCATGCAAGCCGATGATAATTGGTCAGCTTGGGTCTAAGAAGCATGACAGACGACCTCAGCACAGCAATGGTCTGGTTTCGGGTCAGGACTTTACAAGAGTCAATGCTACTCTGCCGCTGCGCCGCATAGATTTCCTTTGAATTTAGCAAGTGAGTGATGTTGGGTAAAGTGGAATGTAGCCATTGTCTGCTTCCTCCGGTTGATGTCTCACCAAGCTTCTGGTGCAACCGCGCGCGAGCTCCAACGTGCCGTTCCCATGCCTTATGTTAGGCTGGGCAATGCAGTAATAGAGGTTTCTCAAGGCACCAATTAGGTATGATAACCGCCAATGTGCATGCTTCGACTCCGGCAGAACGCTGTGCCGCACCCAGGGGAAGTTAGTGGCGATGTGTTGCTCAATGCGCCATCATGAAACATACTGATCGTCAGCATTGCGCCTAGGAGTATTCTTATATCCAATAGAACATGTGATTGACGCTCAATTGACAGTCGCCAAGGTATTGTGCAGTGTACCAGGTCACTAAGGTATCAAAATAGCTCAGTTGATGAGCCTGCCGTGGTATGTAGACTGTCGCTTCTACCATCCAGATTCCAGATTTCCAGATTGCTCATCGACCATTCTACCACAACACAATGGCATTTCCAATTCTGCTGTGCCTTGCAACACTCGTCACGATCGTCCACCCTGCGCCGACGACTCTGGCACCTTCTCGGTCACGCTCGTCCAACTTGTCTGACGGATCCCTACTTGTTGTGACTGCAACTACGGGTACAGTTTACGGGTAGCTGTATGATGCGGTAGCCAAACGCTGATCACATACCGCCTAGGCAATCCGCCACCTGTCGTCACCTTCCATGCAACCCGAAATCTTTCGCTCGAGAGCATTACGGCAAAGACTACAGCAAGCGGCACAAAGTTTTTCCCATTCGGCTGCTTCTGGGCTCCAGTTGGAGAAGCATTGCCACATGTGCTTCCACCACCACCAGAAGTGACACCACCCGAAGCTCGCACCACTGAGTCCAAAGAATCATGCGAGTCTAGCAAGACCCCTACTGTTACGGTTATCATTTCTTATCCGACGAACTCTTATGGGGAGCATTCTACTATCAGTGAGACACGTGAGCCAAGGTATCTGAGCCGTAGCTTTCAATATTCACTTACAAAAATCGAGAGTGCACTGACTTGTCTCCTAGTGACAATGAGACACGCTGTGTGGCTCCAGAGACAACCGTCACTACGACAGCTCCTAATAGTGACCGCGAGATTAACATCGCTACTGAGGCCCCTGACCCTGGTCCAGCGAAGAGAGATATAGTTACCGTCTCGCCTCAAATCCAGAAATATCTCGATGATACTTTCAACAGCTTAGGCATTGGCACCGCCGACTATGCACAGCCGACAAACAAAGCGCAGGGTAGATGCGGCGACGGTACTTACGATAAAGCTATTCCCAATGCCGCGAGGTTCATCAAAGGCCTTTCACCGAGCTTTTGCAAAGATTGGAGTGCAAAGCCCACTGAGAGTTTGTCGAAGCAGTATTCGGCAATGGATGTCAAGAGCAAAAGAAAGCGGGCATCGAATGAAGAGAAGCGATCGCCTCCACCAAGACCGCTGACAACAGACTCTTACCCAGGCTGGACTATCGACTTCGACTGGAAGCCGAGCCAGGTATCCGATGAGTGTAAGAAGCAGACCTACTGCACAGATGCTTTGTCGGCCATATTGTCGAGATGCAGCGGGTATGTGATGTGGCGACGCCGGCTGAGAGAGCATAGCTAATATCGCACTAGATTCTCGCTCACGGATGCCTACTTTACTGGGGCCATCGAGGACAACTGCGGAACGTAAGTGACAACAATGAACAAATTCTCCGGTCTACGGTGCTAAGTCGAACATAGCTTTACTTATCTCGTCCACGAGAAGACTTTCGATCCAGCCGACGCCACTTGCAACTTGCCCACTGTAAATGATGAAGCTTCTAATCACATCCCGCAGTTGTACCCTCAGGCTGCATACCGAGCAGCCGCGCACCAGTTTTGTTATGGTGGGTACAACTGGGTTGCTGACCCGCAGAACACTCAGGCGTGGACTGCGACAAATTATTTCTGGTTCGATACAGAACACATTGACGACACCACTGGTTTACCGGCTTATTGCATTGGCGCTGCTTTCGGAACTGCAGAACAGCACACGCCAGCTAGTGCTTCGAAATGCAAGACTAATGGCAAGGGCCTCATGCATTCCGACAGCAAGATATGGGCGCAGGTCGTTCCCAGTCCATCTCAAGAAGGATGCCAGCCACTCGGTAAATATCGACTCCCAGGGGGTGCGCAGTGCTACCACATTTTCTTGAACATGATCACAACTTGTATGCCGATTGGAGAAGGGGGCAAGGTCGGCGTGTGGAAGGAATCTACATCAAAATGGCTGTTGAGACTGGTGGCTCTGGGGTCGGATCTTGACATGAAACACACATTCAAGGGCGCTCCAGGTAGCGTGTGTTCCTTATTAATATAGATTGAAGGTATTTGTAGGCTGGCATTGAATCACAGCTCACAATGGAAAAGAAACTCGGAAGCAGTCGTTGCATTGGCTCGAAAGCACAGGCCAGCGGGTGAGCGGACCGCGGCTTCATATAGAGCTAGCCGAACTTGCCGGAAGTATTCTTTTGTCGATAGACAACATCATCTTCACGCCACCCGGCGATAGATACACCCGATTACTACTGATTTCACGAAGAAGCTGCATTGCATGTGCATGTGCATGGAGAGCGATTGGCGACGCAGTCGCGCCGTCGATAGGCTACTGCGTGCTGCACGAGCTATGAGCTGTCATCTGTGGATCCTCGGCTCTGCTCGCTTCCTTGAACATAAGCCAGAGCGTCCCGCCGCGAAGCTATATAGTCGGCCCCTCGAGTGTGATATCAAGCTATGGTAAGAAAGAAATCAGGGAGACGGTGAGTCGAGTGAGAGTGTTTTCGATGATCATAAACAAGCACGATCCCATACTGTTTCCAGAACAGCCGGAATCCGTTGTGAACATCAATCATACCAATCGCGAGCTTGATACATCGCACGTACCCAGCATTACGAGGCGTTGCACAAAATGATGGGCGGGAATTTCGTCGACTTGGAGCAGCTGTACGTGTAACAAAGAAGCCATCTCACAGCTTTGTGGCAGTGTGGCCTACTAATCTCATGCCAGCAAGCACGACCTACAATCACAAAATGGATCCGACTACCAGTGGACTTTCGAGAACGGTCGTCGATATGCTTCGAGCGAGCTTGGTCATTATTACATGCCAAACGACGAGCCAGAAATACAAAGATTGAACGAGCAGCATTGGATCTTGACACAAGTGAAAGGTGGCAACCTACACTTCGCACCTCTGCCAGCGATCAAACAAAGTCCCCGGATATTGGACATCGGATGTGGAAGCGGGATATGGTGCATTGAAATGGCGGAGGACTATCCAAAAGCCATGATAATTGGCATGGATGTCAGTCCCATTCAACCAAAGCAAAAGCCAGCGAACGTAGAGTGGATTATCCAAGACATGGAAGCGGCCTGGCCATTTCCGGAAGACTACTTTGACCTCATACATCTGAGCTTAGTGCATGGATGTGTCGGGAATTGGGACAAGTTCATGGCAAAACTGGTCAAATATCTCGCTCCCGGAGGCTGGGTGGAGCATCAGGAGTTCTCGCTATGTCGACAATACATGGTGGATGGTTACGATCAGCCCATACCGATGCCGGACGACGTTAACGAGCTTCTGCCATTTTTCCGCTGGAATCGACTTATGGAGCAAGCAGCACTCAAGCGAGGCCGGCAGCTGCAGCTTGGTCCGCACCTTGCGACTTTCCAGCGTGATGCGGGACTGCAGAATGTCGACGATAGAGTATTTGCACACAAGTGGGGAACCTGGATGTCTCATTCGAGAGAGCGTGCTCTGGGGGCGAGGACCATGCTGAGCACGATGTCCGGCATGGAGGGCTTCACCACTGCCTTGTTCACAAAGTCGCTCGGCTGGAGTCTGGAAGATACGCAGTCGTTCATACAAGACATCAAGCGAAACATGCGAGACGATTCGATTCGGAAAGTCATGGATTTGCATGTGGTGTGTGGACAGAAGCCAGGACCAGCAAGGGCCGCGGTGCCTAAGCAGCGCCTCGACGCGAATAAGTCG
This sequence comes from Septoria petroselini, assembly GCA_022559915.2. Classification (NCBI taxonomy): domain Eukaryota; kingdom Fungi; phylum Ascomycota; class Dothideomycetes; order Mycosphaerellales; family Mycosphaerellaceae; genus Septoria; species Septoria petroselini. The sequence goes on from JAFJTQ020000002.1 coordinate 688,404, forward strand.
AATGGGCTTCTATCGCTTGGTAGTGGCGTGTTGCTTGGTGCTGCTGCGGCATGCTTAGTCTCTTTCTGGCTTGCACGAAGGCGCTGAAGAGCTGGCTCTTCACATCTACACACCCAAGCAACACGAATATGTTTGCTGCTGCCCTGCATTCTATAGTCGGATTACGAGCAGTGTCAGAGCGGAATTGCTGCTTGTTCGCCTCCTAGCCTAGCTGGCATGAATATTAGAGCAGCATCTTTTTCAAGCCGCGCGAAAGACTCTTGCTACTGGTCTCGCCACATACGCCGCACACACTCGGTTTTGCTGTAGCCTGGCTATCACCCAAGGGGCTGATTTGCTGAGATGCATCCAGCATTTCTCGCATCGGACCCTGCAGGTATCGCTTGAATGGAGTTTTGCGACCTTGCAAGCGGCACAAGAAAGCTGTTTCATGTCTACTAACACGCTGAACGCATCGCTATTGAGCGGCTGTGGGTGTGGAAGTGACTGCATCGTAAAGGAGAATGGCCAGGGGCTCAGATCGCCACGTGTGACAAACGACACTCTAACAATAGCCAGCCTTGACTTGGGTGATCGAATGTGCATCTCCCAGATGGACTTGCAGCTTCATTTGCATACTTGCGGTCTCGACAAAAATCTGCCAGTTCGAAAATTATCGGAGCGGCAAAGAAAAGACTGACCTATCACGTTCGTTCCATAGTTATGCTGGCTTTCGGTGCGCATGGCAACACGACAATGATCAACGGTAACATCATCGGTGCTTAACCACAAAACCAGTACTATCATACGCAACCACACCGGCCTCTGCGAGATATGATGTCCAAAGAGCAAGCGAGGAAGAACGAGCTCTCATGCCAGCCGCAAAAGACGGACCAGCGAGCCGAGTTGAGCACCTGCTGCGTGCTGGAGCAGATGTCGGATGCATCGGACGAATTTGGCATCACGGCATTGCATCTCGCCTGCGCAGTGAGGGCTATAGATATCATCAACATGCTGATACGTCATTTCAATGCCGATATCAATGCCGCCAATGAGTGGCAGGTCACGCCACTACATTCGGCGGCGGAAGCGGGCCAAGACGGTTCGATCAGATGCTGGTGGGAACCATCACGCCGACATCGTCGGGCCAGGACTTCGGCCACTCCACGTAAAGCGTGCGAGAAAGGCCACCTTCCGTCCGTGAAGAAGTCTGCCCAAGACGGGCACTTTCGGCTGTCACTCGCGCGGTCGGGAACTATTTCAGACATCGAACAACCTGATACAACAACAATTCTGCTCGCGGCTGTCCGACTCGCTCGGTTCGCTGACGGCTCAGCCCTTGCATCTTGCGGCTGCGAGAGGACATTGCGAGATTGGTAACTTGATCTGCTGGACATCTTTACCGCAGCAGCAGTGGACGCAAGGTGCAACGATGGTGGAATTGGATCGACGGCAGCAAACCCTGGCATCTCGCCCGTAAGAACGGCACTGGACACCACTACTTTTAACACCAATTTCCGCGCCCATGTACACGCATACTGCTGGATCATGGCGCGGACGTCAGATGATAGAGACCTGCAAACTGGCATCACTCATGCCAGGTCCGTAGCGAGCGAGGGCAATAACCATGCCAGAACATGCCGCGCTGGCGATGGCGTGGATCGTATGGACATGATTCAGCAGCATATGCTCGAGACGGAAAAGGTCGACGAGCGCTTCTCGTGGCTCTGGAAAGAAACTCTCATGAGGTTTCACAGGAATGGTGGCTCGCGATCATGAGAGAATGCTGGCGTTACCAATTAGGAGGCACGCCGTTTGATGTCAACTTTCTTCGTTCTCGACCAAGACTGGACCTAGCCATACACCCCTCAGCCAAAAATACCCAAGCACATCTCCAATGATGGTAAATAGAAAGAAGAGATTCATCCCAAATGCACCGTCTCCAAAATCAACGCCAACTCGAAAACACTCATTGCTTCTTTTGCATCTCCCTCTCCGTCTCCGTCCCCCCCTTCCCTCTCCTTCCTCTCCCTCGCCACTCGCCTAACCTTGTCCAACACCCACCCGCCACCTTTCCCCTTTGTCGTAACAAGATACTGCAGCGGCGCATAGTCTGGCAGTAAACTCAACCCGACTCTTGCCAGAAATTTCTCCCCGTCTTCGCGGGAGAGGAGGTAGGGTGCCGTGCTAGCTCCCTCTCCAGTACCGGCAGCAGTAGTACCAGTGGCAGTACCAGCAGAGACAGTACCAGCAGGATTCGTGTCATTCCTCAAAGACTCAACATGTCTCAACACTCTCCTCCTCCTCCTGCCAAACGCCACCTTCCTCTCTCTACTCATCATCCCATCATCAACCAACCCCGGCGTAAGTTCCAACCACCTCAACAGCCTCCCCTGAGCCTTTTCTCCGCCTTGCAGTAGACCGGCCTGCACGCCCAGCAGAGCAGTTTTCGCGAGGAGACATTTTTTGCAGCAAAGTTTTCTTCTTTGGGCTGGTCCTTGTCCTTGTCCTCCTCCTCCTCCTCCTCCTCCTCCTCCATGCGGAACACCAGCCGATGATGATGATGATGATGATGATGATGATGATGATGATGAGGAGGAGGAGGAGGAGGAGGAGGAGGAGGAGGAGGAGGAGGAGGAGGAGGAGGAGGAAGAGGAAGGAGGTGAAGAAGAAGAAGAAGAAGAAGGAAGCGCAAAAACAGGAGAAAAATGACAAACCCAATACCACTCAAAAAGCGCCGCCAACCACGCCACGCATCTGACTGAATCAAACGGCGCATCCTCCTCCTCCTCCTCTTCTTCTTCTTCTTCTTCCTCTCCCACCACCTCACCCCTCTGCTTCTCCGCCTTCTTCCTTCTCCAAAAAAACAGCACAAACCCGCCCAGAATCTGCTGCGAGTGCGTAATGGCATCACTAAGCGTCAGGCCGTAGAATCGGATATAATCGAGTCCGGCACGGAAAAAGGCCGTCTCGGCAGCAGCCCCGTTCCCGTCGCTGCTGTTACTGCCACTGCCACTGTTGTCAAACTCGAGAGTAGAAGTAGGAAAAAAGCAGAATCGTTCAACGGTATCAAAGAGGTCGACTTGCTTGCGGGCGATACTAGCGGCGTAGAGGGCGCGTTGGTGGTCCTGTTGGAAGAAGAAAGAGAAGAAAAATATTAGTCAGTGGGTGGGGGGATTTTGGTAAAAGGAGAAATGATGCTGCCATACTGAGTCGTCGATGAGGGCGCAAAAGTAGCGATTGAGCCGGCGGCAGAGGTAGGTCTGTCGGGGTGGAAGCCATGACAAGGCCATGGTCTGCAGCTCGACAGGCAGGCTGCAGAGGGTCGGTTTCGACGGCATGGTTGACGGGGTGGTTGATGATTGATTGTAGTAGTGTTGTCGGAAAGAAAATGAAATTGTGAGTGCACGAAATAAATATCCATCTCGCCGAGTGGATCCGGTGCAGTCGCTGCTGGTAGCTGCCACATGGCGGCGAAGTTTATCAGTGTCGCCCACGAACGGAAGTCGTTGCAATTGCCAGCGAAGAAAAAAGAAAGATGGAAAGTGCGTGATACTGAAAAGGGTCATCAGTGTAGTGGAAGTAGACTCATACTCGTCAAAATGCGCAACGCTCGCTCAAATGCATGCTCAAAAGCAGCCCCCTGAAAATTCAACCTGCGCGCCTGAAATTGAGCACTCTGCCGCAAATCTCACACATGAAGGCAGGCAGCGGTCAAAGTGTGGCCATTCCGCAATGGCCGATTCGGTCCTCTTCGTAATGAAATGGCTCGGTCCTCTTCGCAACGAAATGGCTCGGTCCTCTTCGCGATGAAATGGCTCGGTCCTCTTCGCGATGAATGGCTCACAAAGGCCAATTTCGAGCCAGAGACTCCTTTGGAGAGCCGGGTTCACTGACCTCGGCGACAGCCTGCGATATTAGATTGTTGTCGATGCGATCTCGTCCTGCACTGCCATCAAAGACAAACGGCCCGGCGTCGTTGCGCGGTGTCATTGGGCCTTCGGTGATGGGATTGGGCCCGACGGAGAGTGCAAACTGTGTATGCGATGTGGGCGTTGTCGAGCGAGCTCCATGCGACTCGCTGGGGCTGCGGTGACCCGATGGCGATCGTGCAATGTCAATGGGCTGTGAGCTGAGTGCGGGAAGCGCAGATGAGCTGGATCGATTGGGGCGCATCGTCAGTGATGGTGATGGCGAGCCGATTGAAGTGTCGTGGAGCATTCGCGAGAGATCTTCGTCCACGTCTCCGTCTTGTGATGTTCCTGATGTTCGTGATGTCCCTGATGTCCCTGATGTTCCTGATGTCCCTGATGTTCCTGATATCCCTAATGTTCCTGATGTTCCTGATGTCCCTGATGTTCCTAATGTCCCTAATGTCCCTAATGTCCCTAATGTCCCTAATGTCCCTCGTTCCACCGCCCCTGCATCCCGACTGTCGACATGTCGACTCGGTGCAGAGTCTGGTTCCTCTGCGGCCTCTCCGCGCGCATCGATTTGCAGGTCGGCGTCGTCGAGCTCTTCAAAGGCCTCTTCCTCGGGCTGCTCGACGTCGGCTTCGAGGTCAGCCACCATGCGACAGTTGGGACATAGAAAGTTGGGGTAGTTGGGCCCGTGGATGAGGCCCCGAATGCACTTGTAGTGCCAGACATGACTGCACGGCGCCACGAACAGGGCTTGGCACGGAGCGACGGCGTTGAGGCAGATGGAGCACTCGGAGCTGTTGACGCTCGCCGAGTCCGAGTCGCGGATCTTCTTGTTGCAGGCGGCGGCGGGCGGCGTGGGCTTGATGCTGTTCTGCAGCAGGCGCTTGTGGGCGGACGTGTTGAAGTTGTTCAGGCTCTTCTGCCAGCCGCGGTTGCACTCGATGCGGATTTTGACGCAGCGGAAGATGACCTCCTCGCCGCCCTTGAAGTCGATGCCCAGCTGCACGACGTCGCCGTCGTTGACGGCATAGGGCCGGCTCTCGACGCCCGGGGGCGACAGACGCACATGGTTCAAAAAGGTGCCGGAGCTCGACTTGACGTCCTTGAGGTACCACTGGCCGTCGGTGCACCAGAACTCGCAGTGGCGGCGGCTGACGACCTTGGACTTGAAGCCGACGACGTCGCCGGTGGAGTTGTCGCGCTCGCTGTAGCGGCCGACCTTGACCTTGGCGTCGGGCGTCTTCAGCTGGCGCGACAGGGCGTTGAAGTGCAGCGACGGGCGCGACGAGCGGTTCTCGACGTGCGGGATGAAGCGAATCGTGGGGAGGGCGTCTCTTCCGCCACCGCCAGCACTACCAGTAGCATTCCCGCTCGGGGCAGACGACGAGGAGGGGGTGGCGGTGGTGTCGGGCATGGCGGAGGGCATGGCAGCAATCTCGGGCAGATCGACGGTGGAGGAGCGGCGGGCGGAGGTGTTGGAGGCGGTGGTGGTGGGACCAAACGCCGCCGCAATGCGCGAGCGGGTCATGTCGTCGTCGTCGTCGTTGATTGGAGTTGCAGTATGGTGGTCGTCGTTGATTGGAGTTGCAGTATGGTGGTCGTCGTCAGTTGGAGTCGCAGTATGGTGGTCGTCGGTGGTCGAGATGGCAGAGGTGGACGTCGGCTCGGAACGGTGCAGGTGATTGCGGAGATATGACAGTCCGCGCAGTCGACTCGCCCGTCCTGTAGACTCCAATGAAGGAGAGGCAGTTGCGGGATGCAGGAGTGAAGAAGCTGAAGCAGGAGAAGAAGCAGAAGAAGGAGAAGAAGGAGAAGGAGAAGCAGTGGTGGCCGTGGATGATGGTTCGAGCATGCCGGACATTCGCATGCGCTTCTTCGGGACTATCGTGGGATCAAGTCGTGTGTTCTGATTTTAAAGAATGAGGTAGTCTGTCAATCAATGGGGGCCAATTTGCACAGATGCAGAGTCAGCACCGGACAAGGTTGACCAGGCGCGGCATGGGCGACATGTCATGGGATTGTATAGGATGGGAGAGAGAGACGGAGAGAGATGTGAGAGAGAGACGAGAGAGATGTGAGAGGAAAGGAAGGATTCACCACGATTGAGGGGTTTCTGCAGCATGTGGTAGAATATTCGGTCTGCAGAACTCATCGACTTACACAGGCGCTATGCAACGATCAACGCCAGGCCAGCAGCACTCTGCACATTAATAATGATGAGAACAGTTTAGCAATCTTAGTTTGACATGTCGCCAGCCTGCCTGGCCATGAAGAAAGTGCTTCAAACTCTCATTGGCTCGGATCATTCCTCACAGACGTTGTTTGCAGATGCGAGTATTAGGACGTATTGGAAAGTGAGTCTTGTGCACATGGAACAGTGCTGCATTTGAGAGCACATCATATAGTCTGTCGTCGATGAATGTCTTCTCTCATATCCACAGTTCTAGTCTATCGATTCGGCCCGCTTCAACCGAATGCCGATCGCGAGAGTTTCTACATCTGATCCGATCTTCTACATCTCCGATGTTCTACTCTGATCCGATCTTCTACTGATAATCTGAATCTGTCTGATAGTCGACTCTGACCTTGTTTCCTGCACCACGCGTCCTCACCATGAGCAAGTCGCTGTCGCTGCCGCGGCACGCCTCGAAACTTGCACAGGCCGTCGCCCGCACGACGCCCCGGCCGCGCACCTATGCGACTGCTCCGTCTCCCGCCGAACCCACCGACCTCGACCAGATCACGACCCTGCCCAACGGCATCCGCGTCGCGTCCGAGTCGCTGCCCGGCCACTTCTCCGGCATCGGCGTCTATGTCGATGCCGGATCGCGGTATGAGAATGAAGCCCTGCGAGGCTGTTCGCACATTATCGATCGACTGGCCTTCAAGAGCACCACCAAACGCTCTTCAGACCAGATGATTGAGGCCATGGAGGGCCTGGGCGGCAACATCCAGTGCGCCTCGTCGCGCGAGAGTCTCATGTACCAGTCGGCCACCTTCAACTCGGCCGTGCCCGAGACGATCGCCCTGCTGGCCGAAACCATCCGCGATCCCCACATCACCGACGACGAGGTGCAGCGGCAGCTGGAGACCGCCGACTACGAGATTGGCGAGATCTGGGGCAAGCCCGAGCTGATTCTGCCCGAGTTGGTGCACATGGCCGCCTACAAGGACAACACGCTGGGCAATCCGCTGCTCTGTCCCAAGGAGCGCCTGGACCACATCAATGCCAGCACCATCGACGCGTACCGCAAGGCCTTCTTCCGCCCCGATCGCATCGTCGTGGCCTTTGCCGGAGTGCCGCACAACGATGCCGTCAGCCTGGCCACGCAGTACTTTGGAGACATGACCGGACCCGCAACCACAAACATCCCGTCACGGGAAGCACAATCATCACAGGTACACCCACCATACCCAACTTCCACCATCCCACCGCAAAAGGACTCGCGGCTCATGTCGAAGATTCCCTTTTTGAAAAACCTCTCCACATCCGCTGCGCAAAAGGCCACAGTCTCACCCCTCGACCCATCGCAGATCATCCCCCATCCGTTGGACGCGCCCATCGACTTTACCCTCCCATCGCAATACACGGGCGGCTTCTTGACGCTTCCCCCTCTTCCGATCCCGCCCAACCCATCACTACCACGAGTCTCGCACATCCACCTCGCATTCGAGTCTCTTCCCATCTCCCACCCGGACATCTACGCCCTCGCCACTCTCCAAACTCTGCTCGGTGGCGGCGGCTCTTTCTCGGCCGGCGGCCCCGGCAAGGGAATGTACAGCCGACTGTACACCAACGTCCTCAACCAATACGGCTGGGTCGAGAACTGCGTCGCCTTCAACCACGCCTACACAGACTCGGGACTCTTTGGCATCTCTGCCAGCTGCGCCACACAGTTTGTCCCGAGAATGCTGGACACCATGGCGCGTGAGTTGAGCCTCCTCAGCGCCACCACAGGTCTCGGCCGTCTCTCCGAGCTCGAAGTCAAGCGCGCAAAGAACCAGCTCCGATCGTCTCTGCTCATGAACTTGGAGTCGCGAATGGTCGAGCTCGAAGACTTGGGCAGGCAAGTGCAGGTCCACGGCCGGAGGATCCCCGTCAAGGAAATGGTGGCCAATATTGAAAATGTCAACATGGACGACCTGAGAAGAGTCGCCAAGCACGTCTTCAGTGGCGGCGTCGTCAATCTCGGACACGGCAGTGGCGCGCCCACCGTCGTCCTGCAGCAGGGCGAGGAAGAGGGCGTGCAGCTGCGAGAGCTGCCGTGGAATGACATTCAGGAACGAATCGCAAAGTGGGGTCTGGGAAGACGGTAGACCCTAAATCCATCTACCATAATCCCCTCCCCTTTTACTGTACAGCACATCTAGACTCATAGCGACAGGCGCTACTTTTTGTATTATTATATTAGATCATTCCTGTGGTTGTCTTGAATGGACAGTGACTGCCGCCGAAGCACTCTGTGCATTCAATTTGGTCCTCGTCAGGCGTCAATTCGAGGGAGAAGAGTCGGGCAACAGCTTCCACCGAAGCACTCTGTGCATCCGATTTGGTCGTCGTCAGGCGAGATGGAAGGAGTCGGTGTCGACTTCAGTTTCCCAACCGCCAAGACGGGACAATACGGTAAGCTGCGGCTTGTTCGGGCCCAGCGGCATGCCGGTCCCCACTTCACTTTACTTTGCTTCACCTCATCTATGCTGCCTCCCGTTTCTTCCTCAGCACGGGATCCAAGCGGGCATAAGTGAGTGGCATAATGGATCAATCTGCCGCATTAAGACGAGCTAGTACTTAAGCACTGGAGGATCACTCTGGCGTGCACATAATCCATGCACTCTATCGCATCCTTGACGACATACTCGCCCAAATAGTATAGCCAGAATCTCGAAACTAAGCTAACAAGATCAGTCTCGGCAATAGACAGACGTGCTTGCGTTTCTTACTTCGTACGAGGTAGGTCCGATTAATAGACCGGTTTTAATATAGACTTTGCTTCTTAACGAACGCTATAGCTTTAGCTAACGGACACAGTTGCAAGTCTGAATATTACAGACTCTGTATCCAATTCATTGACATCATCGCGCGACTGTGAAAAGAACGCTCAAATGTCCGATTACGGCTCTACTGTCCCTTCCTCGCTAGAGTGCTCGGCCGAGACGTCGAAGCTACGACTAACATCTTCGCTAATCTAGCACGCGCGTTAATTCAAGCCTGTCGGGAGACATGTATCCCTATTATACATATATACACCACGCTCACGAGATCTCGCTCCTCGACGCCGTTAGTTCGCGTTGTCTTCCTATCGCCTATACCTTCCACGTCCGCGCGCTCGCCAATTTTCTCGTATGTGGCTGGGAGACGGCTACGATCTATCTACTTAAGCCTCGTAACGGTATAGCCTGCGTTGATATATCCATTGAATGGCAAGACAAGCAACAATGCACTACTACTAAAATAAGAACTGTAATTTCTAGCCCGGTCATGAATTGCCGGAACGGAAGTGCGCATTGGTGAGATACGGATTCTTGCTGCGAGTGAGAACTTTCATACAGCCAGTTGATCTTGCAACCTTGATAAGGTTATGCTGTTAATAATTCCCCTGCAATGACTGGCCCCTTGCAATTGGCGAACAAGGCACTCGTAGAACTGCACTGCACTCGGGGACGTTGATATCTAATCGAGTATGAATGAATCAGCAGACGAGAGATGTAGACTAGCTAGCTGCTTCGAAGTTGAGCGGGCATCAACGAGCCTACCAACAGCAACTTTGATGGCTTGAAAAGATTGAGGTCGCTGGGAGTCTTCTAGAAGTTACCTTTGATCTTTCTGTATGTGATGACTTGGAGGTGAGAAGGATTGAGAGTAGTGACTGATGTGATAGCTACCAGGTGTCGCTCTGTCTGTCGTTTCTGGTGGTTGCTCTTCGTCACACCACCATGTCGCTGGCCTTTCAAGTCGTCAAGTACATCATCGTAAGAATTGGACCTGATGTCTTCGTCAAAGTTCACGCCGACATGCGCTAGAACATGTTGGGTCCTTGGCATTGCGGCGTCTGGAGACTGCTGCCTATCTTGAAAGCGTCTTGAACTTCGTCCCTCTACCTTACAGCTTTAACATCCACATCACCTACAAGACCAGCCAAAATGGCACGCCTCACAGGCAAAGCACGAAAACAGCACAGGAAAGAGCTCAAAGAAGCACGTGAACGCCGTCAAGCCCTCGAAGCAGCCCATCCGCCTCGCGCACTAAACGTCAACGCCGCAGCAATTGATCGACGCAACGCAATCGCCGCCGCACTGCTATCGTACTACGAGTTTTTGACGACTCTCTACCTCCCCATAGATTCTCTCAAACGACCTCCGCCGGAAGGCTGGCCCAGCATTACCGCCGAACACTTGGCCTTCCTGAACAAGACGGACGAAGCAATCGACATTCTCAAACACATTCCGTACATTTGCGAGGAGGAACCTCTTGGCGAAGGCTATCAGATTTATGAGTTGTGCGTGTGCATCGACTATAGGGGCCAGGCCTTTGAGCGACGTGCGGTCGATTATCAGGCCCGCGACGAAGTTGACCCTGTCAATTTCATGGACGATGAGCGCAGTCCCGTGCCGAAGCTGAAGACTGATGCGCAGCATATTATCACACTGGCGAGGTCAGCGGTCGCTGATGCCGGCCATCACATGTTCCTCGATACACGCGATGCGACTGTCGTTCTGGTGGAGTTCATTGACGGAGATTGCTCTGCGGATGCTAGTGTACAGGATTGTCTTGAAGATTTGAAGTCCGGTTTTCGTGACCTCGAGATATTTCCGACTGAGCCTTGTCGTGTTCACTTTCAATCCAAAACGTGGTTGAGAAAAGGACAATTTGCACAGGTCAAAGAGACGTTTCTGAAGCATGGCTGGCCTGCCGAGGATTATCGTAAGGACGAATGCATGGTTGCGGTCGAGAAGCTCTGTCATGACTTCCTGGAGAAGCCAAAGGCTGATTCAGAGGGGTAGAGTGTGCCGTCCTCAGCAGCGATGAAACAGTCCAGATGCAGTAGTGGACATATGTGCACACATTGCAACAACTTTTATTGCTTTCCTAACTGCATCCAGCCGCTGACTAGCATCTGCATCACCCCCTGGACGTCCTCGTGCGGCGCATTCGGCGTATACGTCCCTCAAGATGCCTTTGGTTGTTCGCCATCTGCAGTAGAAGTTAGGATAAGTGTCGAAGAGAGGAGGGAGCACCGGCGCAGCATTGTCGCTGGAGCTATACTGGGCGCGATGAGCTGGAAACAGAGCACGATTGTTGAAATCAATGGATCTGGCTACGAGCCAGCCTGTCAGGCTATTTAAGGAGCTCAGAAATGTGGTGAATCGACTTCGACCGAGCACTCACTTTCATCGACTTTCAGTTGCCGAAACGATCATCTTCGATCGAAGAACAGCTCCACATCCGGATGGACGCTGCCACGTTTTTTGTGCCGATTATTCCACTTCTGTCACTCCTACCTGACCAGATCGTCGCTGTTCCTGTGCGGACTGAACCTGAGCATCATCGATCGGAGGCATCAATTAGGTTGACACGCCGGCAAGCTTCTCTCAACAATAGTCGAAATGGGGGCCTCGATTTAGACCAGCAATCAGCTGCGATCGATACTACCCGGCCTGTCGCCATTACCCCTGACGTCGGATGCAACAAGTCCCAGCGGAAGACCAATTTTGCCGACGGAAGGGGAGCCCTTTCTTCGTCAGACTACCGCCAAGGTGTGCGAGGAATATTGCCGAAATCAACTAAGTAGTAATTTGGACAACGGTTCAATCGCTAGCGCTACCTGTGTTGGCAATGGCGACGCGACCAAGTGGCAGTTATATTCAGGTTAATAAGCTTGTCTCAATTGCCTTGTACTACTACGGCTGACGATCCGACAGGAGGTTTGCAAACTTCGTCGGGAAAGTGCGATTGTAATGATAAGATGACGGTGATGGACGACTACCTGCCAAAGCATATTGTAGAGAACAACTTGCAATTGGTATGCATAGAACCTTGCTACGCCTAATCTCGAAAAGTGGCCTGGTATATCCGTAGGGCGAAGAATGAGGAAATGGTAATGCCCAGAACGTGTCCAGAATAAGTGCATATCTTGGCGTCTCCATGTTGCATTGGCGTCTTCGTTCTCATCCAAATTCTCGCCCACACAGAGCAGAAGATAGATTGGCGACGTGGCACATGTCCTCCGTATGGATGGCGAGTCGAAACATACCCGAGGTCCGCTAATAGAAAAGCCGCGCATGCTCATGTTACAGACCTGCAGCTTCACGCCATCAACGCCATCAACCATCAGTGCCCAATTCTCGTCGTCCTCGTAGGAATTGGTCTCGAGGTAGCATCGGCAGAGAGGCCCTGCAACGCGAGCATAAGCAGAAGATACGGGCCCGAACGGCCCAGCAGTAGGCACTGTCTGGGCAGCGATGAGTTTCGTGACGTCACCTTTGGTATTCATCATGGCGGACTCCCTAAGGTATTGACTGTGCATTGGTATCCAGGACCACGAGGGTGCAGCGTCTCCGGTCTCTAGTCGCTGGGCATCTTCCGGTGACCATAAATACCAGCACAGCTCCGCCACGAAATGAGGCCTCCACAGACCACTCAAGTAGTCGCTGGCTTCCAGGCTCAATCTATGACACTCTCGCTCAGCAATTCCAGCGAGGGCTATGGGCCTGTCAGACAGTTCCGTTGTCTGAGTGGCGCTAAAATGTTCAGCAATGTGGCTCCAGTAATCAGGATCACGGCCTCTGATGCTGGGACCATGTGGCCTGTCTTTACGCACAGTTGACACTTCGTCTCTAGTCTGCTCCAGGCATGTCCAAGCAATCGTGTTCTGCCGGAAGTGGAGGATTCTTGGGGCTAGTCTAAGCTCCTGAACAATCCAGCCTCTTCCACTTAGCATGGATGCAGCTGAGTTCTCTCTGGCCACTTCCTCACGGTCATAGCAAAGTACTTTTGACCCACCTTTCGAACTTGACACACTGAACGGCTTGCATCGAGTTCGTGGGCGAAAAAGTCCTCCGTGAGCATTTGCAGAATCTTCTGCGGCAAAATTCAATATCGATCTGGAGTAGACGCTGGCCATTGCGCTTGCTTCGTGGCTCCACTCTTGAAGATCGTCCTGCACGATACAAAGCGCGTCAATCCATATGTAGCTGATGCCAAGGTGCTTAGTTGTCGTGATAGCATCCTGGAATGTTTTGGGGAGATCTTGCCATGTTATGCAGCAACGTAGGGCGTCCACATTGTCTCGAGTGCATTTCAGCATGTCCGCATTGCCCCATCGATAACTAAGCGTTGTGTATCGAATTGTGTTTGCCATATTTGTGGTCTCGACGAGCTTGCATCGTACTGTGCCGTGCGAGTCTGAAAGTGCGATCAGTCGTGTGGGCAGTCGTGCAAAGCTACCGTCCCCTGTAAGCCGTGACCGGCATGAATCATGCGTTTCGCACAGCTCCAGCCAAGTCTTGATCCTATCCATGGTCCCTTTACTACCAGTGTTGTCGCCGAGATCACTGAATTGCGAAGTATTGTCGCCAAGTCCAGGAAATAATAGTCCAAGCCATAGTCCCCATGACTCATGGCTCTCAAGGGAACCTGAGCAGGTCTCTGGGTTCAAATGACCGATTGCAAACAGCCACTGATCAGACAGCTCATTCTCGGGTTGAATAGGTTCTTGCTGGACTGCGGCACAAAGCCTGCAGCCCAGAGCTGCACAGCCCGGCAGAGCACGTGTCATGTGCACTTTGCAATTGTTGAAACGTACTTCGCAATCGCCATAGTATCCTGAACTCTGGCCATGCCATTCGCAGTCTATCCGTTCCAGAAAGTCGTCGAAGAAGCTACGGCAGACAAGGCAGAGTGTCTCGTCCCAGGAAAGCGCATCCCCACAGGATTGAGTTGCGAACGCATCCCCATTCTGGCAATCGCCGATGCTTTCGACGTTATCAGACCGCGTTTTCCTTGAGGCATCCACGGCTGTTGACCGACGGAATAGACGGATCACTCTGCTGCGGAATTTGGTGCCAAGCGATCCGCTTTTTCCGGTAGTCAGGAGCGCAGACGGTGCCATCGATGGCTCCTGCTAAGTCATGATGGTTCTTGAACCGAGATCCTGCTAGGCCATGATAGTCTCGGTCGCAATATCAGGTTTCTGAATGTCGATTGCGCGCCCACAAAAGCCTACGAGCATTTTAGCACGCAAGGCTAGGGCAGCTGTTATACCTCGATGAGCGGCAAGCCTGCGCCACCCTGAGCACCCGTGCCGCAGCAGCTCTCATGCATGCTTTGGATGCAGTGTCGCCCTCAGCTTCCACCAATTGCATCCTCGGCTCCCAAGTGCTGTGGTCTTGCCTTGGATTGAATTGAGTTGCTAGTACGTTGTCTGTCAAAGCATGAGGTGAAGTCGGATGGCAAGAAGGGGACATGGCAACGTCGGAACTCAAAACCACGTTCAATCTCCCACTCGTCTCTATCGATTTGACGGCATCACACAATACTTTCTATAGAGCAGTTGTACATTGAATCTATGCTCACTGCCACTTGTCGTGTTTCACGTATAGTGAGGATAAAACAGCTAGGTTCGGTTATTCTATGCCTTCATCCTGACAGGCCAGCTTTCACTTCTCTCTTTAATCAACAACAAACCAACTATTCATCATGTCAGATAGCAGCTCCGAGGAAGAGACATCGAAGCCGCCCAAGACATCATCATCATCATCCAAGAAGCCAACGGTCGAGTTTGAGGATCCAGATGTGCATCCGGGCATCACGCTCGTCGACGGCCTCCGCATTGTCGTGGGCCTCATTCTGCTCAGCGGCTTGCTGAGCTACTTTGTCACCGGCGACAGCGTAGTTTGGGGCTACAAAGCCTGGTGGACGAAGCCAAGAGCTCTAGCAGCCCGATTGGTAAGCTGTTTGCCTTCTCAATACATATTACTTAAAGGTATAGAATGCTGAAATGGTCCTCAGCGCGGCCCCCTCCTCCTAACAGACGCCCAACTCCTGCACTACAACGGCCAAGACGAATCCCTCCCCATCTACCTCGCCCTCAATAGCACCATCTACGATGTGACGTCCAACCCGCGCATCTACGGCCCCGGTGGCATGTACGCCGTCTTCTCCGGCCGGGATGCCGCGCGAGGCTTCGTCACGGGCTGTTTCGCCGAGGACAACATCCCCGATATGCGAGGACTGGAATGGCAATTCGTGCCCCGCGACGTGCCGACGTACGAGGAAAAGAGCGATGAGGAGTTGACGGAGCAGATGAGGACGTATAGACGGGATACGGTGGAGAAGGGGTTTCAGGAAGTCCGCGGCACGATTGAGCATTGGCAGAAGGTGTTTCGGGGCGAGACGGGGAAAGAGTACTTTGAGGTAGGGAGGATTACGGGGAGGAAGACCGAGATGGGGCCTGTGAGGGAGCTGTGCGAGAATGCGAAGAAGAAGAGGCCAAAGGAGGGGTTTGAGAAGTGGATGCAGAAGAGGCGGGTGGCGAAGGCGAAGAAGGAGAAGGAGGAGAGGGAGAGGATTATACATGATGAGGTTTGAGGGATGGCCAAGAAGAAGATGTTCGAGGATAACACCACCTGCTTGCGGCACCGAAAGCGATTGAAGGCCGCAGTGTACACCCCTACCGAACGCACGAACACATCTCGTGGAGGTGTTTGATCCAGCAAATCTCGAAACAACTTGGCTCATCTCCCGTCTGCTAGAATAAGGACACCTGTCCATACAAGCCACGCCGATTCTGGAGGCACACAATCAAGAGTCAGAGCTCATGACACCTACAATTCGCGTCTCACGAGCGGTGGCACTTCAAGCAGTCTCAACACTCCGATATTGGCCAGACTTGCAGCAACCAACTCGGCAGAAATCTGGCCGAGCGACCCCTCCATCCTCAAGCCAATCTCACTCGCCTCTCCTGTACTCAAGTAACCCACAACGCAACAAGAAGCCAAGCAACAACCGCCACCATGTCAACTAACAACAACACCTTGATGACCCTCGCAATCGCCCAAGCCCACCTCGACACCTCCCCCCCATCTCCAGGAAAATTCCGCGTCGGAGCCATCCTCGTCCACGCCACCACCGGAGCAATCCTCTCCACCGGCCACTCCCTCCAACTCCCCGGCGACATGCTTCACGACAAGGGCTCCACGCACGCCGAGCAATGCTGCTTCATGAACCTCGCTCGCCAACACAACCTTCCGCTTTCGTGCGCGGAAAAGTATATCGGTGAGGTTCTGCCGCAGGAGGGCGCGGTGTTGTATACGACTATGGCGCCTTGTGTGAGGCGGTCGATGGGCGGTGCGAGGTCGTGTGTGGAGAGGATTGGGGTGTTGAGGGGCAAGGTTTTGAGGGTTGTTGTGGGGTTGGGGCATTTGTTGGAGGAGGGAAGTGGGAATGAGGATGAGGGGAGGAGGTTGTTGGAGGGGTGGGGGGTGGAGGTTGTTGAGATGAGGGAGATGAGGGAGGAGTGTTATCAGGCTGCGGTTGGTGGGGTGGTGGATGATAGGCGGTAGTGGTAGTAGTAGTAGTAGAGAGAAAATGAGATTATAGAAGGGGAGAGTCTGGTCTATCTGCTAGTGGTAGTTTTACATCGTAGCGCAGTGCAGTGCAGTGCAGCATATCTCATCTCACTCCTACCCCAAGGAACACATGATTCCTCAAAGTGAACGATCATCATCATAATCCACCCCATCAAACAAACCCAACACAACATCTAGCATTTTGCCTCGTAGATCATCCATTGCTGAAGAAGACTGCTCCTCGTCATCGGCGTCTACGCCGCCGAAGAGGCGTTTCTCGAGGTCTTGCCTAGACCAGTCGCTTCTCCGGACTGGTGATGATGGGAATGTTATCGACGAGGGAGGTGTTGAGTTGATATCATTGTATTTTGCTGGCGAATGGAGAAGATGAGGAGGATGTTGTATCCAAGGTGAAAAGTGATAGGGTAAATTTCTTTCCTGTTGGTGATGGTTTTGCTCCACACACTGTCGGCAATACTGCTGCTGCTGTTGTCGATGTTGATGTGGATACTGTTGCTGTTGTTGACACTGCTGCTGACACTGCATCACCTCCCTCCTAGCCTGATTCGATCGATGTCGGATTCGTTTCCGATTATGCTGGTTTTGTTTCTGCGGCATCTTTGTCGTTGCTGTCGTTGCTGTCGTTGCTGATGATGATGGATATGCGAGTCCGTAGGAATATACATGTGGGTTTAGGCGTGGTGCTGTATAATCGCAACGAGTATTCATTCTTCTCCTTCTTTCTTCCTTCACAAGTAGTTGTATAAATTGTACGCAAGTCAATCCGTCTTCGTCTTCGTTATTTGTTCTGTCCTGTTGAGTTTTCTGTAATAACAAGAAAAGGAGGAGATTGCAGAGAAAGAGGTGAGAATAGGAACGAAGAAAGATGTACTTCTCTAGTCCTAGATCTAGTTCAGGACTGCAGCTAGTCACAAAGGTGGACACACAACACACAAATAAGTCTCACCACATGACATGATGAGTGATGACTAGATATGAGTCTACCTTGTAGTTGGTTCGACGTTCGTCCGAGGTCGGAAGACTGGTGCGAGTGGCGGTGGGGATGGGAGGGTAGGAGATTCATCTTGTCATCATTATTATCGAATCGAATGTTCTGTGATGAGAAATTTTGTCGCATGTTCGTTGGGTTGGGTTGTGTTGGGCGGTGTTGTTCTAAAGTGAGTCACTTTCTTCTTGGGCTCTTGTTGTGGGGATTCTGGTCGTGGCATGTGACGCTTTCGCCACTGCCAGGCAGTACTCCTACCACAATAGTAAACCTCTCCGCGTATAACTGATGTGAGTTCATCGCATCGTTGGAATGTAGAGAAGATCACATCATCTCATGCACTTCGCGGCAGAGGATTTGCGATCATGCGACACAAAATTCGTGGCCATGGACAATTAATTCTGTACACGACGTCGACTTGGCCTCAAAGCCGCATCGAAACTTAATCTTACAATTTCCAGGTCACACCATGATGCTTGCAAATGCTGCAGACGCATTTAGAATACATGGGAGCCTAGCAGGAGTTGTCCGCTCGACCCCTGCTGTGGAGAGATTTGAAGAAGGCTGTGTGCCGTTTTGTCGCTTGATGATGATGTATCATGTGGATGGCGATAGGCTGGTCGGCAGAGCATGGCCTCATCTACCTCGCAGAGACGGCATACACGGGCGCGTAGATGACCTGTTCTGGCACTTGCGAGCCAGAGACCGGGTCGGCTGTTAGATCCGGGTCGTCGTATTGTACAGATGTAGTATTGACGACGAATTTGCTAAAGGTTGTGACGCGGTTGTATGGAGCGTGGCCGACGCTGTGGAGGAGTCAGTCACTAGAAGTTAGATCTTTGTCACTAGACTCACGTTGCATCGTCGAATCGATCTTGAATGCCCACGACAAACTCGCGTGCGCTCTTCCAGTTGTCGATGAACCATGTCATTGTCT
Organism: Septoria petroselini; assembly: GCA_022559915.2. Classification (NCBI taxonomy): domain Eukaryota; kingdom Fungi; phylum Ascomycota; class Dothideomycetes; order Mycosphaerellales; family Mycosphaerellaceae; genus Septoria; species Septoria petroselini. Next base: position 706,816 of record JAFJTQ020000002.1, read on the forward strand.
TGCTGTTGTCGCACCGACTCTGTCATGATGGTCAGCCGCTGCCGTGCGAAACCGCGCGCGGTCGTCTTACAGCCTTGCCGCTGATGGGCCAGTCTTGCGCGGTGTGGTTCCATACTCCTCCGCATCTTGCTATGCCTTGGGCTGCCAATGGTTCGGGGTTCTTGACATTGAACGAGAGGGTAGTGTCCCCCGTGGAGGAGTCTTTTACCACGAGGTTGCTGATTTGGAGGTTGGGGTTTGTGGACAGAACTGCTCGGGGTTGTGTCGATGGATGGGCCGCTGCAGTTGCAAAGAGAAGGGCGAGGCCGCCGCAAAGTGTGGTGAGCAGCATGTTGCTTGCAAATGTGTTCCTGTTATCAGAGGGCACAGTCGTCGAATTGCGTGGAAAAGTGGCAGTGGCCTGGGAACAATGGAAGGAATGTTTGTGCTGCGGCCAGGAGTTCTGTTGATTATTACAGCATCGCGGAGGTGCAGAGCTGCTGAAGGCCATGGCTCAAAGTATACACTGCCCGCTGCAGGGAACAGCCCGCGGGACCTCGAGAGTCGAGTGTGATGGCGAAAGCGGCAACACCGAGTTGCTGCTTACTTGCAGGGCAATGCAGGCCATGGTGTTGCTCGCTCGAGCAGATGTGTGAAAAGATGGCGGGATATTGGGATGTGAGGATGTTTGATCGCTGCAGGTGAAGAGCATTTACCACAGCACTAGAGTACTTCTAGCGCCTACAGTACACACCCACCTCGACCGTGCTGTCTCTGCGTCTAAAGACAACCACCGGTGACCGCGCAGACGATGGACGTCCCCGGACAGAGTGCCCCGTGCGAGCAGGGCGATGTTACGACAGGGCTCTCCTTTCCGAGATGCAGGAAATTGGTCTTGGCGGGCTGGCAGGAAGACGCGGTGCATGATTCGCAGGTGTGCACGTCGCTGCCCTCAAATAGCCCGAGGTCATTTCCGTCTAGTGTTGGTGAGAAGTGAACCCCCACCAGGAGGCCAGGACTCAGGAGTAGTCCGTACGCAAGAGTAGTTTTGTAGTAGGTCTGTAGTAGTCATCGGCGAGGGGATCAGCCGCTGCTGCTATATTTGGCCTTGGGGAGCTGTCATCACGGCTGCAGTGTGCATGGCAGCATGTGCGAGCAGCTCTCGTGGGATCAGCGATGACGAGGCAGCAGAGAACAATAATGGGCAGCAGACTCTTGACCAGTGGGGGGAGAGACTTTTATGAAGAAGTGAGCCAACACCACCGCCTCATTGGCAGCCGATCCACCGGGTGGAAGCCGGGCTGATGCCATTTTGGCTGGGAAGCGGTGGTGTAGTCTAGCACTGCAGTGTGGTTGGAGATCCGTAGAACTAGTGTTTGGAGAGCTGTCGATGCGCAGGTTGTTTTATATATACATAGATCTGTCGTTGACCCAGCACCCCGAGCCCCGGGTCGTCTTCTTCCCCCTCCTCTGCTGTTGTCACTTGTACGCTCTGTACGATTCACGACCCACGACCCGGCCGGCAGTAGACTTAGACTATTCGCAGCACAGCAGGTGGAGCGGCGTGGACATGCGCAAGTCGCTGCGAGCAGCGCTCTCGGGGAACAACAAAGCCAGTTTCGACCATCCCGGTAGGTATTATGCGATGCATCGATGCCACTCTGCTATACCCACCTATGCCCACCTATACCTACCTATACCTACCTGTACCTACCTATACCCACACCTATACCTCTACCGCTCCGACTTGGACTACGGCCAACTGCCTCCACTATTGGCGGCTGCAAACCGTTGGATATCGCTATATCGAGAAGACCCACCATCATCATCATCATCATCACAATCACATTCACTTGCATGTGATGAGAGGAGACGACAGACCGACGCTGCTTCTGTTTGCTGTGTGTTGACGTTGTTCTTCTTCTTCTTCTTCTTCTTCTTCTTCTTCTCCTTCTTCTTCATTATCTGATCACCCCCTCGACATCCCTGCTGCAGCATCATCTGCACCTCGCTAACGCTGCCCGACTCGACCCCCCAGACCTGCCCTTTGCTCCGCCCAGCCAAGCCTCTCCCCGCGGCACCGCCAGCGACAGCAAAAGCTCCCACTCGGCCAGCAGCCTGCACTCCCGGGCCAGCGCGCACAGCATCCTCCACCACCACCACCACCACCGCCACCGCACGACAGCAGCAGCAGGGAAGACGCTCGGCACGACCCTCTAGCGGCTCTTGTTCTAATATTAACCAGATCGCCGAACTGCCTCTCCCTCCAGCGCACAACCCACTACGACTACTGCTGCCACTACTACTGCCACTACTGCCACTACTGCTAGCACGACGACGGGCTCCTTCCGCTCGCCGACGGTGCGCAGACCTGGCGACGCGAGCAGCAGCAGCATCGCGAGCGACCCCTCCGCCGCCGCCGCCGACTCTCACCCGCCCTCCCTCCGTCGCGCCCCTTCCGAGGTCTTCCCGGCGCGCCGCGACCCTTCGCCGACCACGACCGTGCAGTCCGACCTCTCGCACTCGTGGGCGCTTCATCCCGCCAGCACTAGCACCTCGCCGTCGCTGTCCATGAGTGCGCACGCGGGCGGCGCACCTGGCAAGACTTCGTCCGACTCCGGCAACCCCCCCGCCGCCCTAGATCGCTGGTCGCAGCGCCGGCTGCAGCGGCTGAACACCGAGCAGGGCTTCCGCGAGCAGCGGCAGGGCGGGCAGAGCGTGCTCGCTCCGCCTGCCACCGCCCTCAGCACCAGCAGCAACAACAGCACCCTCACCAACAGCAACAGCACCGCCGCCGACCCGCAGCCCTACCCGCACTATCCCTCCGCGGACTCGCTGCCGGGTCAATCCCTGCACCAGCATCAGCCGCACCTTCCTTCGGGCTCGTACCAGGCTGCTCGAAGTGGTTCCGTGGCCTCGACACAACAACCAAATGCGGGACTTGCCATCCAAACGCAAAGCACCACCAACCCTCCACTGAGATCGCCCGCCTTTCAGACGCAAGCCCAAGCCCAATCCCATCAACCACCACAGCAAGACTACTCTCCGCCCGAGCCCCTCTCCCACTACTCCGCCGACACCACCGCCCGGCCTCTGAACCCCGCGCGGAGCTTCTCGGCGCAGACCGACGACTCCTCGTCAATGTCGAACAATGGCGCTATGCAGCCCAAGGCCATGCGGAACGGCAACAACCGGCAGAGCGTGCAGAACGACCTGAGATCGCGAGAAGGATCGCATTCGACGCAGGGAGGCCAGGCCGCATTCAGCACTGCCGTCGTACCTCCGGGCAGCCAGGGCCAGCCGTACAAGGGCAACGGACAGCAGCAACAGCAACAGACACATGGACAACAACAGCAGGGCGATGTCGGCAGGGCCACCCCGCTGTCGGTCGCAGACGAGATGAATGAAGACGAAATTTCCCAGCTGCTAAAGGACCACAAAGAGCTTCGTACGTCTTTTTTCCCCCGTCATCTCTACACACGCTAACTTGCTTCAAGGTGAAAAGTACACCAAGGTCAAGAAGTACTACTTTGAGAAAGAGGACCAAGTCAAACAGCTACAGAACAGTCTGGCGCATCAGCGTCTAGCACAATCTCGGACCTCACTGGACGACAGCGAATACACGACCCGATTCAATCGTTTAGATGGACTGGTGGCACAGTTGGCGTTCAGCATTCGCAAGAGCTGGAAGAGCATACCGCATTGGCTCGTGGCCTCGGTGAACAGAGATGCGGTCGCCACTGGCAAGCAGGAGATGACTGCTGCCGGCAGGGCGTTCATCTCGAACTGGCTGGTGGACGAGGTCTTCCAAAAGTACTTTCATCCGGACCTTGAGCCCTCGCTCTCAGCACAGCTGCGGAGCATACAAACAAACATTCGACGATACGCGCCACTGGCACAGAGCACCGAGGAGGAGGAATACCTCACCTCGAAAGTCGTCAACTGGAGATTGGCAACGCTCGATGGACTGGCCGACACCCTGCGATCGCCCCAGTGCCCGGAGAACAGACAACGACTCACCGACTCTCTCAAGGACGGCCTGGTATCTGCTCTGGCGCAGCACTTGCAAGACCCACCTCCGTCTGATCTGGAGGGAGGCGTCCACATGATTGTGGAGCTCGTCGTGAGCATTGCGATCCATCTGCCACTGGAGAGCAGAGACGTCTCCATTGAGTACTTCCCACCCGGTTACAGCATCATGCCGGACCAGATGAAGGTCGAGTCGGGCATTCCGCCACTGGTCACGTCCATTGCCGATGACCAGGCAGAGCGCGCTAGCATGAAGAGCGCTGCGAGCGACGTGACCGACATGACCGACAGCAATCCGGATCAGTCGACCGCTCGGCGGGAAAAGCGAAGCATGCTGAGTGCCATCACGGGCAGCAAGCCAAAACCTGGCAAGCATGCGGGCGCAACTGCTTCTTCCGGCAGTCTTGGACGGCCCGAGAGTGCGCAAGGCTTGAAAGAGGACATGCCGCCGCGCGTGCGAATGGCTGCAGGAATTGGCGTCTCTGTTCGAGGACGAGCCATTCTCGTCAAGGCACCCGTGTTCAGCACCTAGCAGGACCGGTAGGCCAATGTTCACTTCTAGATGCGGCACCGCACCGATCCGACTTTCTGACATCGACACGCTGTAGCAGACCAGCGGCTGCCCGGCGCAAGCCTTCTTACGACTTGCATTTCCCAGGTCGCTTTTGGACACGATCTTTGCATTCAGATACCCTTTGCGTTGTTGATGTTGCGAAACAGTGAGAGCCAATAGTAAGCGCCATGTGTTGTGACACATGGACGAGGAGTTGCTGGGAAATGTGGAACCGGCAGTATTCCCGGCGCGGAACAGTAGAGGGAAAGGCTAGAGTAGTCTGCGGTTGACTTGGCCACGCCGTTCAAAGTCCAGTGGAGGGCTTGGTGGTTGTGGCCGCTTTCGCTATTTTCACGCCTTTGGCTCCATGCGCTTCAGCCGCGGCGTGGGGTGAGCTGGAGCTGGAGCTGGAGTTCGCCATCATCTGAGGCGCGTGACGGTCCGTTCAAGGATGGAAGATAGCTTCAACAGAATGAGCTTGATTCGATCGCTTTGCACTTTTTGACGCCTCCACTCTGTGATGCATGCCTCGCTAATGTAGAGAGCCACACCATATCCTGTCCACCGTACATCCTGCCGAGTCTTGCCTGAGCCGAAGGGTGCAAACGGTATATATCAGTAGGACAGAATCATTGTAGAATGAAGCCTCAAAGTGCTACATGCACACACGACCGTGAACATGCCTCGTTCTTCTCCACCACGACTCGCCACCCGACAAACCGTCCTCTTAACTGCTCCTCAAACCGCCACTACTACTACTCCTCCTCCATCATCACCATCACCATCACCATCACATCTAAACCTCACAACCCTCCTCTCCACCCTCCACCCCGGATCCCTCATCTCGCCTGTCCCGTCTGCTCAACAAGGCGGGTGCTCGTATACATTCTACGTATCAGCTCCGAGTCCGACTCCAACTCCCACCCCCACGAGTGCTAATCGTGATGGTGGCGATGAAGGAGGTGAAGTAGACGACGAGGAAGAAGAGAGGAAGAGGGTTGTGCAGTTTCGGTACTTGAAGCATAAACTCGAGAGGGGGATTGTGGATGATGTGGAGAGGGTATATGGGGCGAGAGAGAGTAGAAGTAGAAGTAGAAGATTGGGAATGGGAATGGGAAAGGGGAAAGGGGAATCGGTGGTGCCTAGGGTTGTGGGGAGGATGGATGTTGTTGAGGTTGAGGTTGAGGTTGAACCTGGAACTTTTGGTGGTGGTGGTGGTGAGGATAAGAAGAAAAAGGAAAGGAGGAGGAGGAGGAGGAAGGAGAGGGTGCAGATGCAGATGGTCGAGATGAGTTTTTTGACGGGGGTTTGTGTTGAAGGGGTTCTGTTGAGTTGGAGTGAGAGGAGGAATGTTGGTGAGAGGGAGGAGTGGAGGGCTGGGATGGAGAGGTTCTTGTCCGATGTTGCGGATTTTTTTGCGGTGGCTTGGAGGGATGGCTGTGGTGTTGGAGGTGGACGAGGAAGGAAGAAGAAGAGGGTAGCGGATGGGTTGGTTGGGTCGTCTGTTGCTGTGCGGTTGGAGATGCTGGCGAGTGATCTGCCGCGTGCTGGGTTGAGGAGGGTGGCGGAGGGTGCGCTGAGGGGATTCGTTCAGGGAGGGTTGGAGTGGCTTCCTGTTGTGTTGAATCATGGCGATTTGTTGCCGCGGAATCTGCTGGTTGATCCGGATACGTGCCGACTGACGGGGGTGTTGGACTGGGCGGAGAGTGAGGACTTGCCATTCGGGATGACGCTGTATGGCGTGGAGCATTTACTTGGATTCGTGGGGAAAGAGCAAGGGAAAGGGAGAATGAAGTTTGTGTACTTTGACGAGGCAGACCGATTGAGAGGGGTTTTCTGGCGACGCTTGAGATTGCAGGTGAACGAGCTGGCGCAGCCTGAGGTGTGGGAGGGAATGCTCCTTGCCCGAAGGATAGGGATGTTGTTATGGCATGGCATAGCATGGGATGACGGGAAGCGGAATCGTGCTGTGAGTGTTGAGCACGACGCCGAAGATCTGGCGTTTCTGGAGGCATTTTTGGAGTCGGCCTTGGGGCCAGTGCAGGCGAAGCTCTAGTCTAGTGATCTTCATGCTTCGTCTATGCTGAACGTGGAATGGTCCGTCACTGCTCGTCGCGCTTGGGCTGGACCAGACCGGCTGGCTCTGCCTCTTTCTTCATTTCTTCCCAGTCGGGGCGAGGAATCTCAATGCCCTCGAGCACGCGAGCATATGTGATGCCGCCCAGACGAGCGATAGGCCTCAATACCTGCGATATGTGGTGAGTATGGGACATCTCAAGCGAATCACCAAACTTACATTCGGATCGAGAATGTTCTTCTCCTTGTTGATTGCGTCCTCTCGAGCCCAGAATCTGACACCCTCGATGACAGCGAGCACGCCCGTCTTTTTGCCTGGGGTTGCCCTGCTCTCAAACTCTTGCGTGTTCATGAGCTTGCCCTCGACGGTGAACACTGCCTCCTTGACTCGGCTCGCCTTGACGACTTCGCTGTCGGCAGGTGTAAGGCCAGTCAATGCCCACTCGGAGACTCCATATGGTGCATTGACCGAAGTGGCATTCGCGGCTTCCAAGAAGTGCTCGCTGATGATGTTGATGGTGCACTCGCCCGAATCGATGAGATTTCTCAGGCTATCCTTTGCCTTGTCCATGCCTCCCGCGTAGCCGACAATGAAGACAGGCGGGTCATGATTGACAACTTGCGTGTAGGAGAAGGGTGCCAAGTTGGTAGAGCTGCCGTCCTTTGATCGGGTGCTTACAAAGCCTACGGGTCGAGGAATAATGGCACTGATGAGGAGCTTGTAGTTGAAGGTGGCGGGTCGTCCTTCCTCGTACGGGTCAATGGAAATGTGCTTCTTGGTGAGACATTCGCCGCCATCGTTGGCTCCTTGACCAGGCTTCCAGTCTGGGTTCTTCGTCTTGGTGTAGCGCCATTCGGCTTTGGAATTCCACTCTGGCCGGGAAGCCTCCACTTCTTTGAAGTTGCCGTGCGGATTGCGCTTTATTGCTTTCTCAGCATCGTACATGTTCTCATGCGTTGCCGTATCGGCCTTCTTCTGCTCAGGTTCGCCAGACATGTTGAAATACTACCAAGTCTTTTCTCGATGATTGGGCAGTTGGCGAGTACTGATATCGAAAAGTGAACACTCGTAGAAATCGGTCGCAGGTGAGCAGATAGGAAGTGAAGTGCAAGCCGTCTTTGGAAGTGTTGTTACGCGGTTAGGCAAGGGTCATTTAGCAAAGATTATTCACTCAATATTGATGTCCACACGTCATCCGCAGATGGAATTGATTCCGCACGAGCACCCCACTCGGCCGAGACAGAGATGATCTGACGGACACGTGCACCGTTGTGCTGCCCTTCTGCAGACATTCTGCAGACAACGTGGTACACGTGCATCGTTGTGCTGCCGCTGTGCAGATTGCGAGATCGCGGTACGCGTGATTGTACCAGAGCGGCAGTTGACGAACACACACGATCGATCCCCGGTTCAGTATGCCTCCGCTACCGGGTCGACCACGTTGTATAGCGGGGTCGTTGCAGCTCGAACCTCGAACATGACCACAGGCTTGGTAAGAGATTTGGCCTAACTTGTCGCCCTGACAGATTATTCGAGTATCGCTTATCTTTGCTAGAGATAGCAATCGTTCATTTAATGCAAAGAGGCAACATTCTGCGAAGCAGTCAGTCTTTTGAAAAGCCACCCATTTCATCAGACGGCATCTCAGACCTGGAGAAGCGATTCAGCAGCATGGAAGCTCAATACTCGACTCACTCGCTGGGTGACTTCAAGCTCAGGAATGGAGGAACGCTGCCCGACGCGAAGATTGCATACAAAGCCGTTGGCAAGCCGGAAAATCCTGCAATCATCTATCCAACGTGGTATTCGGGAGCCATCGCCGACAACGAATGGCTGATTGGCAGTGACAAGACGTTGAACCCGGACAAGTATTTCATCGTCATCGTGGCCTTGTTCGGAAATGGACAATCGACCAGCCCTAGCAATCGCAAAGACATCCGGCCTTGGCCTGAGGTCACTTTTTACGACAATGTTCGAGCCCAGCACGAATTGATGACGCAGAAGCTCAATATCACACATGCTAGAGCTGTTCTCGGTTGGTCGATGGGCGTAAGTGCAGTTGCTGAGAGACACTGTTCATCTCTTCTACACCTCAACATTAGTGGCACTTGCGTGCAGAAGCATTGCTGACCATCTACAGGCTGGGCAGACATTCCAATGGGCGACTCAATATCCCGACTTCATGGACATCGTCGTGCCGTTCTGCGGCTCTGCCAAGACAAGTCTTCACAATCAGTCCATGCTTGAGGGAGTCAAAGTCGCAGTACTGGGCGGTAAAGGAGCCGCATCGGGAGGCGTGTGCAAAGGAGAAGCCAGGATCAACCAGTATCGTGCGTGGAGCGAACACGAGAAGATCCTGGGCTTGAAAGCTCTCGGCCGTGTCTACTCGGGCTGGGGCTTTAGTCAAGCGTTCTATCGCGAGAGGCTGTTCGAAAGCGTGCTCGGTTTCAAGGATATTGAGGATTTTATGGTAAACTTCTGGGAAGAATGGGCGCTCTCGAAGGACCCTGACAACATGGTTGCGATGCTGTACACCTGGCAGTCCGGTGATGTGTCTCAGCAGGAGCCGTACAACGGTCAGTACTGGCGGCCAATTCTCCGATCTTTGCTGACATGTGGCAGGTGACTTCGATGCGGCGATGAAAGGCATCAAGGCAAAGGCATTCGTGCTTCCCGGCAGAACCGATCTGTATTTCCGTCAGTGGTTCAGAGACGATGCATATGTTCCATGCTGACTGGGAGACAGCTCCTGAGGATAGTGAGGATGAGGTCGCGCGCATGAATCCCGGCGTGGGGCAGTGCATCTCATTTGAGAGCATCTGGTGAGTCCATTTGCAACATCCGTCTAGTTTTCTAGCACTCGCTAACGCATCTTAGGGGACATTGGGCCGGTGGACCGGGGCAGTCCACAGAGGACGCCAAGTGGCTGGACCAGAAGCTGCGGGAATTCTTTGAGAGCAATTGAATTGAGCTCTGTGAGATATATCGCAGACACCATGTAGCTGTGATTAATGTGATGCACTGTGTATATGAAACGCCGGTTATTCGTGCACCGTGGCTGTCTGTAGAAAAGGAGCCGTCCACTCCACTAACCTACTGGAGAAAGGCAAGGGCTCTCGGCTGGAGCGTGCCGGATCTGCAGCGCTAGCGCGCCTTCCTGGCCTGCACCTGCCATCAACAATCCTGTGAATTGTCCATCCGCTGCTGTCAACGACGGCATTGTGCGACGACGCGCTGGCAGTCTGGATCGCGATAGTATCCATATCACTTACTGTCGCGGTCGTGGCTCGTGACTCTCCTCCTCCACCACCGGCCTCTCGAGTATTTGCGCCGCGCTTCCCGATGAGGTAACGAGAGCAACGCGACCACCCACCACCGCCGATTTCTCCTCGCCTTGCTCCTAGTCCACTCCATCTCCCGCCGCCACAATGGCGCAGCAGGAAGCCGAGTTCTTGGGCGTCAGCCCGCCGCTGTCCACCGAAATGCCGAAACCGCGCGACACGGAACTGTACGAGTCGTTGATAGCCGAGCTCAAGGCGCAGAACAACTTCGAGGCGCCGGAACAGACAGAGAAGAGGTGCGTGTCGAATGGTCAGTGGACATGCGGTCAGTGCTAACGGGCGGACAGGGCCGAGGTTCTGGGCACGCTCAACAAGCTGCTCATTCAGCTCGTGCAAAAGGTCGGCAAGAAGAAAGGGCTCAATCCAGAACTGCTCAAGGACGCCGGCGGCAAAATCTCAACGTATGGTAGCTACCGTCTGGGAGTGTACGGGCCTGGATCGGATATCGACACACTGATGCTGAGCCCGAAGCATGTTACGCGCGAAGACTTCTTCGAGCACATGCCAGACATGATCCGCCAGGAGATTCCGCAAGACCGGCTGACTGAGCTGGTTCCGGTGGCTGGAATCAGTGTCCCCATCATCAAGACTGAGATTGACGGCATTTCCATCGATCTCATCTGGTGCACGTTGCAAAAGGACAAAGTGCCCAAAACCCTGCAGCTGGACGATACTGAGCTGCTGAGAGGCTTGAGCGAGACCGACCTCAAGTGCATGAACGGTACTCGAGTCACCGACCGGATCCTGTCGCTCGTGCCACAAACGCGCACCTTCCGCATCGCCTTGCGTGCTGTGAAGATCTGGGCGCAGAAGCGGGGCTTGTACGGCAATGTCTATGGATACCCTGGCGGTGTGGCATACGCGATGATGGTAGCGAGAGTCTGTCAGCTCTATCCCAAGGCTGCAGCATCGGCCATTGTCGCCAAGTTCTTCTGGGTGGTGAAGAACTGGAAATGGCCTTCACCAATCTACCTACAAGCTCGAGAAAAAGGGCCGTCTCTGAACCAGCAGGAGTGGGACCCGAACAAGAACTTTCGCGACAAGCGCCACCTCATGCCGGTCATCACACCAGCGTACCCCGTGATGAACGCCACGCATACCATTACCCGCTCCACAAAGACTGTCCTTCTCCGCGAGCTGGAACGTGGTCACCAGATCATGACCGACATTTATGCCGGAAAGCTGCAATGGCGCGACTTGTTCGTCAAGCACCAGTTCTTCACCTCCGCGTACCAGCATTACATTGTGGTTGTCACGGCTTCCAAGACCAAGGAAGAGCAGCAGGCCTGGTCTGGATTGGTCTCCTCTCGTGTTCGGTACAAGCTTGTTGAGGGAATTGAGGAGAGCGCAGACAAGGTCAAACTTGTCCAGCCCTTCAACAAGGGGGTGGAGCGGCACCACAGGTGCAAGACACAGCAAGAGATTGAAAGTGTCCTGGGCGGTGGTCTCGAAGGACTTGTCGTCAAGGCTACAACTACCGAGGAGACAGCAGATGTCAAACAACAAGCCGCCGCTGAGGGAAATGCCGATGTCATCAACAACTTGGCCACTGCAAATGGCGATTCCGATGAGACCAAGGGCAGCGAGCTGCAGCTGTGGACAACGACATTCTACCTTGGCATCGAGCTGAACACGGGCGAAAAGCAGCTCGACATCTCTTATTCGGTCAACGAGTTCAAGAACAACGTGCAATCCTGGCCCGGCTACAATCCAGACGTACATTCGGTGCAGATCAAATATCATCGCAGGTACGTTGCAAGATGTGCCGTCTTGTCGAACCCCACTGACAGCTTCCCAGTACACAGCTTCCTCTGGACCTCTTCGGAGATGGCGAGACTAGGCCTGTCAAGAAGAAGAAAGTCAAGAATGAGAACTTGGAGAAGAAGCGCAGCTTCACGAACTCAGGCTTGGACGTAAGTAATTCCAGGACACGTTCGACGAAGACAGCGTCTACCTATTGTCCTGGTGTGTGATCGGAGTAGAAGCCAATACTAACACTCGATGTCTAGGAGAACCAGAATCCTGCTAAGCGCCGCCACTCTGGCACACCAGCGACCAACGGCACTACTGGCTGAACGACGCCACGTTCTCTCTGCATCTTTGGTAAAGATGCGCTTGTATCGATTACTGTAACATCATTATCCAGTCCATTCGACCGTCGGAGCAGCACGGCTGAGAAGCTGCCAGAGCACCACGCCGAAAAGCTTGCCATCCTCCGAGGGAAGATTACACCGCTCCGGCATGCGCGACAGGGGCGAACCTCGAACAGTGCGCATCGCTTGGACGCTATCCAGAATTGAGTTCTGTTCCGCTAGGAGGTAAGGTGACCCAGTCCCAAGGAACGACGATTTTTGAAAAAAAAGACTGCAAATGACAAAAAAGGAATCGAGAACAAAATAGGAGTATCGAGGAAGGCCGTCACTCCGGCGGGGAGTGCAGTCTATGCGACGGCCAGCGTGGTGTCGATGCCTTCAAGCTGAGTGAGGTAAAACACATTAAAAGGCGGAGCAACACTCGAATAGAGTATTACCTCAGTATGTAGCCTTCCAATCAAGCTGCATTACAGAGGTCTACGGACCTCACAAAAAACAGTATTCATGCAGGTGGCACCTTTGTTGGGACAGCGAGCGGCATTGTCCGAATCTGATCAGCGTCTGTAGTGTGGTAACGTATGTAGTGGGGATTGCCGTTGCACGGGCTGACACGAGGTGCGAACCGGAAACTGTAGTTCACGACGGGCGTGGAGAAGAAACGTGGAAATGATCTGTGCAGCGGTGGCGTTGGTCTTTTGCCCTGCCGTGTCCAATGTGGTGTCTTTTGTGGCGTGGTACAAGTAAATTTGCGACGATGATTGAGGTTGCTTGGTGACATGTGTGTGTGTGAGAGCTGTGAATGATGGAGAGAGATGTGACGAGATGAGATGAGATGTTGCGAGTAATTGCTAGTGGAAGTGTATCGGAGAGTTTGTGAGAGTCAGGTAATACGAAATATTCTCTGGCGATATGGAAAGGGCTTGGCGGGTGGGCAGATCGATTTTTTTTTTATGTTTTTCGCCATGGATGGCTACCTAGTTCTGTGATTCTTGCTGCTCGCTGCGCTGTGATGAGGGAGTCGGCATCATGCATGCATGCATGCATGCTGCATTTCCTCGTATCGAGGAGGTTGCTCCGGACATGGCTGCCGTGGGTCGGTAGTACTGTAAATCACGATACGCAATGTTAAGAATATGTGGAGTGGAGTGGAGTGGATGAAGAAGAGTGATGAATGAGGTGGTGGAGTTTTCGTCAGTGCGTGGCGCCGTGTGCGACGTGGTTGTGGAGAGAGGAAAGTAGTCATTTCTCGTTTGATGATCGGCTGCACTGTTTCGGTCAGATTTGAATCGAAGGTGGGGTTTTTTGGGTATGAATTTGAGGCGGCGTAGGAGCATGGGTGTGTTCTTTGGAGCAGACTTGCTGCAAGCGGATGCCGGTTTTTTGGGATCCCGTTTGCGTTGCGATGCATGGGACGTGAGGGTTTTGGTACGACGTTGGCCGAGATGCGGGCGCGTGTGTAGATTTCTCGGTGGAGACGGAGTAGATGAATAGTAGATTATGGCATGGCCACGTGAGAACGATTCCCGAGGGCGTTTCTCGTCGGTAGTTCTATATGTCCCAGGGTTGGAGGGTGGGTGGTCAATGCTCCGGAGGGATGGATGTTCGAACGAGGATGATTGAGACTTATTACGATCGTGCTCTTGATCTGGGATGGGCACGCCTGTCACAGATGAGATATCACCAAGAGATCTGAGAGACATGAGCTTCGGGCCAGAGAAGCTGCACTGTGTACTCTGGGGCATCAACCGAGGGCTTGTGTAGTAGGTGTTGAGGCTGAGTCTTGGCGGGACTGATGGTGCTCACCAACCCTGTCGGTGTCCTACTGTATTGTGACTGCTGCTGCTGCTGCATGTCATTTGAGTCGGAGCAGCATCCCCTCATCTCCGCCGCCCGCCAATTATCGTAACAAGTATTGATTGTGGAAGCAATAAATAACAAAATTGATGAATGGAGTGATCCCGGATCGACAAGCCCTGGCGCTCTCTGCACACGCTGGGAATCCTCTGGTCAGGTCATCAGCGTGTGTCAGCTTCGGCTCGCATCCGCCCACCCACCCACAGCAGCGTTGCTAGTTCTAGTTCTACTCCAACCTGGCCCCCCCCGACCAGCCAGCCCTCCTCCACACCAACGCGCAATCTCCATTTCCTGCTGCTGTCGTTTCGCCGCGTTTCGTCTCGTCTGCTGGTCTCGACTGGCCTCGTCTCGATTCGTCTCGGCGCGTCCGCTGTGCCTGCCGTCCCTGCCGTTGCACCTGCCTGTTCGTTGACTGCACTGCACCTTCCGGCTGGAAGTCTCACCGAGACTGCTTCCCATGAGCGGCCGGGTCCTATGTCCTCCATGAACGCGCGTTTGAGGAAATATCTCGGTTCGACGCGCAGAAGCAGCAGCAACTCGGTCGCAGGCAGCCAGAGCTCCAACGCCGGCAGCACCACCACCCTCGCCGCTCCGCCCCAGCAGCGCTCCTCGCCCTCGCGCAGCGGCCACAGCAACCCGCCCACCACTGCCACGTCGTCCTCGATCTCCGCCGCCGCCGCCGCCGCCACCACCAACGGCGCTGCGCCCACCTCGAATCCCGTCAACGGCAACTCCGCCGCTGCTGCTCCCCGCGGCACCTCCTCGCGCGACGACGCCCCGTCGACGGCCTCGACGCAGCAGGCCGCCAACGCCTCGTCGACGTCGCTGGCCATGAACCCCAACCAGCAGCCCGCGCCGCTCGGCCGTCCGCCGTCATACCAGTACGCCAACCAGGGCGGCACCTTGAACGCGCCCGGCCACCCAAACCAGGGCCGCTCGTCGAGTCCCATGCCTCCTCCGCCCATCAACACCGGCGGCGGCCACGCCTACGCGCCGCAGCACCAGCAGCCCGGCATGTACCAGCAGCCTGCGCCGCCCGGCTACCCATTGGGCCAGCCTCCGCAAGGCCACCAGCCCTATGGCTATGGCCCGCCGCAGGGACCGCACTCGTACAACCGTGGACCGGCCGAGGTGCAGGGCGATAACTCGCGAAGCAAAGCGCAGCTGATTGTCGGAATTGATTTTGTGAGTAAGGCTGACACGACACAATGTGGACACATGCTGACAGAGCGGGCAGGGCACGACCTTCTCGGGTGTGGCATTCGCCTTTGCGACCAACACGGAAGCCAAAGAGGATATCATTGTCGAATGGCCCGGTGCTGGCACTCAGACGAAGCAAAAGGTGAGATGAGATGACTGCCATGTCTGCGGCTGAAGTGCTGACTTGCTCGCTAGATCCCCACGGTCCTGTACTACGACCAGCACCAGCAAGTGGTGGGTTGGGGCCCAGATATCGCCGAAGCCCTGGCCCCGACAGGCTACCCCAAGCCTGGTGTGCAGAAAGTGGAGTGGTTCAAGCTGCAGCTCATGCTTTCCGGCAACACATATATCGATCCCATCAACCTTCCTCCGCTTCCGCCAGGGAAGTCGGAAATCGACGTTGCGGCAGATTACCTGTTCAAGCTTCGCCAGGCGATGCGCAACCAGCTGCAGAAAACGCTGGGAGAGGTCTTCAACCGCGAAGAGCGTAACATCAAGTACTTTTTGACGGTACCTGCCATCTGGAACGACGCTGGCAAGGCGGCAACGAGAGCTGCAGCCATCCAGGCCGGCTTCCTGCGCGACGAGAATGACAACCGATTGACGTTGATTTCGGAGCCCGAAGCCGCGGCCATGTTCTGCTCGAAGACGGGGCTGTTGAACCTCAAAGTACACGATGCAGTGCTCATTGTGGATTGTGGAGGTGGTACTGTTGATCTCATCGCGTACGAGGTGGAAGAGGAGTCGCCATTCACTGTTGCCGAGTGCACTGCAGGCTCTGGTGACTCTTGCGGATCGACTGCGCTGAACAGAAACTTTTCCAACATCCTGCGAGCGAAGATCCGGAAAATGAAGCTTCCCGACGGATCCAAGACCGCGGGCAAGGTTTATGCAAAGTGCATCATGGACTTTGAGAACAGAATCAAAGCTGACTTCCGCAACAACGGCCAAAAGTGGGCAGTGGATGTTGGCATCGAGGCCGAGTTTCCAGAAGCTGGCATCGAAGAAGGTTACATGACTTTCACTAACGAGGAGATCTTGCAATGCTTCGAGCCTGTGGTCAATCGAATTCTGGAGCTTGTGCGGAACCAGATTATCGCAATTCAGGCACAGAACAGATCATTACAGGTATGTGTGGACTCGAGATGGGCGAGCATTGAAGTGGTGCTAACTTGAGACAGAACGTGCTTGTGGTCGGTGGCTTCGGAGCTTCGGAATACCTGTTCCAGCAGATCAAGCTACATGTTCCACCTCAGTTCCAGAACAAGGTGGTCCGCCCCATGGACTCTGTTGCGGCGATTGTGAAGGGAGCAGTCACTGCTGGCATCACGGAACGAGTCATCACTTCGCGTGTCGCGAGAAGGCACTACCTCATGGCCACTCTCCAACCATTCAAGGAAGGTCATCATCCAGAGCAATACCGCGTGCCTTCGCTCGACGGCAAGGACCGTTGCAAGTACACACGACAGATCTTTGTGCAAAAGGGCCAAAGGGTCAAGATTGGCGAGCCCGTCAAGGTCTCTTTCTTCCGACAGGTTGCGCCTGGTGCAACCTTGATGTACGAGGACGTGCTCTACGCTTGCGACGAGGATGTATGTCCCGAGTATACCAAGGATCCACGTAAGTACTACCCAAATACGGCATTGTCGCAGCGTACTGATCTCTTCTGCAGGCATCAAGGAGGTTGTCACTTTGACCTCGGATCTCAGCCGAAAGAATCTGGAAAAGGACTTTGAACGCATGGACACACCGCAAGGAACATTCTACCGCGTTTACTTTGACATTTACCTCACTCTCGATGGCTCCGAGTTCAGCGCCGAGCTGGTTTGCCAAGGTGAAGTCATGGGACGATGCTCTGCCAGGTTCCGGTGATCAACGATCCATTTTTACCCATTGAGGAGTACAGCACTGCACGGCGTTCGGGAGGCAATTGTGCAGTCAAAAGTCGTTCCAGGATCCGCCACGGAATTGTAATAGACCCAGCACAAGGCGACCAGGCCTTTGACCATCATGTGCAGAGCCAAGCTTGGGTATGTAGGAGGACAGTATGCGGCCTGGTTGTTTCAATAAAGAAGTGCTACACCGCAGAGACGGGCCACTTGTACGACACAAGACGCGGACCCCTTTTGTCGCGGCATATCATGCTGCGTCATTGGATGCAACCACAGTACTGAGAGCACTAGCAGGACTTGGCTTGAACAGCCATCAACACATCTCGGCTACACAGTGCAGGCCTAGCGGGGGATTGTAATGCGTCGGGGACTTGAAGCGAGGACCCAGCGGAGCGGACTGCAGTAGCGGAACTCATTTTGACATGTAGGATTTCCTTTCGAGTGACTAGCATTTCGACGATTTAAGCAGTGTCCATAATCATCCAAGGAGAACACGAGTCTCATCCATTCACAGTCACCATGCCCTGACCACGCCTCTGCCTGATACCGCCTCTGCCTGATACCGCCTCTGCCATCCTGGGTGACTGTTGCTTCTGAGTGGGTAGCTTTCAATCTCCCGGTTTTGTCCCGCCATCCACGAACCTTTAATCAGTCTTGCAGCCTGAATATTTGCTGCAACGCGTCGTGCAGCACACTGACATTGTAGTCGATCAACACCCGCTTATCGGCAGTGCTGCCCTGGCCCATGACACAGATCAAAGACAGATAGCTAGATTTACATGTCAGTCTTGGATCGCAATGTTTCGTAGAGGTAGCCTTACTCGTTCACTTCCCGCGCGTACAAGTACGTGTTTCCGCTCTTGTCGTACGTGATGAGACTTTCGCCCACAGCGTCACTGCTCTCCTCGCTCTCGCTCGCCTGGTCCGGTCTCTGCCAGCCGTAGATTTGCTTAATGTCCACAATGACATCGACGTAGTCGGAGCAGGCTTCGTAGTCTTTGGTAAAAGACGGACTCACATCGGCCGCGAGGTAGAATTTCGACACGGTATCGAACAAGTAAGCCTTTTGGATTTTGCACGACGAGCAGAGTTTGTTGAGCAGAGTTTCCATGGCGGGGAGCTGGGGGAGGAGTTTCTGCACGACTTTGCTCATGGCTTCGTAGACGGAGTGGTCGAAGATGTTGGTAAGGTGGAAGGCGACGGGGAGGTCGGAGCAGTCGGCATCAGCGAGCTCGTCTTGCACGCGCTGGCGCACGTCGCGGAATGTGTCGAATTTGTATTCGTCGGAGAGGCCGTCGGTTTTGTGGATGAAGACTTCGAGGTTGGTGCGCGGGTACGCGGATGTGAGGAACGAGGCGGTTTTGATGAGCTGGTCGATGGATTGGAAGTACTCGTCTTGCATGTCGAGGACCCAGATGAGCGCGCCGGCGGAGCCGAAGACGGCGTCGCGGTCAAAGTCGGGGGAGAGGTAGGGGATATTGGGCGGGATTTCGGAGGATTCGAATTTCATAAAGGACTCCATGGTGGCGGATTCGATTTTGTTGGACGAGTCGAGGTAGAGCGTTTCGGCGGGCGAGAACTTTTCGAAAAGGACTTTTTGGATGGATGACTTGCCGCTTCTGGGGTGGGTTGTCAGCTGTTATGCGGGCATAAAGTGAAGTGGAGCGAATACCTCCTCATACCCATGAACAGCACCTTGGGGTTGCCTTTCCTCCTGACGTGTTGATTTCGTGTGGCGGCTTCGGATGCCGCATGGCTTTGGTTACTCTGGACAAGGACTTCATTAGCGGACCGTCGTTGCTCGCGATAGTACGATGTCAGCCAGTCGGTCTGCGGCTTGGGTAAGCTGTGCGATGGCGGTGTGACGCTATTGGGCACGCTGAGGTTGTTGCCAGAGTGGAAGAGCAGCTCGAAGGGGTTTGTCTTGTTCTGCTCCGGCGCTGGAGTGGCAGTGGGCGAGAGGATGTTCTCGGAAAATAACGTGCGCATCGTGGAGACTGTTGCGGTGGTGTTGTCAGATGAGAACGATGCTTGCGGGCGAGGATCGCACGGTGGAGTGTGCGGAAGTGGTGGGTGGGTGTGCGAGTAGCAGGTCAGATCGATATTGATCCATCACTCTTGTGAATTTGAGTGATCACGCTACCAGTAGCACACACTAATTCACACCCTGATGTTTCGAAAGACTTACACAATGCCAACGGCAGTGGATAGCCGCTGAGAACCCGTCTTCTGATAGATCACATCCCTCTCTCACAGTGCGATCGTGCACCCGCGCCCCTCTAGCAGCGGCAGCAGCATTTTGACGGGGGAAGAGGTGGCCATCGCAAAAAGTGGCACCGCAGCAGCAGCAGCAGAATGAATAAGCTCGCTGAACAATCACGGCAGCGCTCCTGGCTTTGTATTAAAGGAGTGGGATAGCCTCACCTCCATCATGGCAAGCTCAAGTCACATACCGCCACGAGCCACGAGACGGGCGAGAACCAAGGCTGGTCCTTGCTGCGCTCGCGGAACACGGCTGTACACCGCTCTTCGCTGTCCGGCGCAGTATCCGATCCGGAGACCCTTCCGCGGACCAGTGATGAGAGGTGAAGTCGACGACAGGCGACTAGAGCGCTGCCGGCACTGCGAGTCAAGATGCCGACTGCAACTCCTCTGCAGCCCAGTACCGAGATTGTGGGATGCTGGCCGCGTGGGTGGTGCCCAACGACCCCGGGCTAGATGATCTTGATAGGCGGCGACGACGTGGGAGGGATGCGAGATCCGCCGCCGTGACACCTTCCTCCTGTGCTCGTGTGCAGCAGCGATAGGTTCAACAGACGCGACACGATCTGTAACCACAAAAGCAGGGAAAACGCGGTCGGACATGATATTAACAGGCTTTTGCAAGAAATCGAATCGAGAGAGAGAGGCGGAGGAGAAAAATAGACTTGGCATCCGACGGAACTTGCATGACGTCCCTGTCATCAGAAGCTCTTCTTCTCTTCTAACTTGTTCTATTCTCGTCGCGAGACATCCCATCTATCGGATCTAACACTACTGCCGCTCTGCAACAGGCCAGCACGTGGCGCAAAGCGTACATCTGCATGGCCTGTATAGACTCCTTTGGGCGGCCGGCCTTGGCGACAAAACATCCCACGCGTTGATGACTAGAACTAGACGACGACCACGCCGCTATTTGGACTGCGGACAGGCTCTGTATGACAGATGACTGAGTAGCTGACACCACGGGCGCGGGTTGGCGACAAAAGCATGGCAAGTTGAGTCCTCACCAGTGCAAGCAGCTTCTGGAACTGAGGTGAGGCTGGCTGTATGGACTCCCGACAAATTGGGACCCTAGCAATCCGTCTCGAACTGCTTGTCCATTTGAGTTGCGAGAAGTGGCTTTCCCGAGCGATCGAAGTGACCTGCTGCGCCGGAGAATGACTCCAGGTTAACCTTAGGGTTACCTGAATTTACTTCTGGGACGACGATGATGGGCCAAGATCACGACCTGTCATTGACTCTTTTACGTTACAGACTTCTATTCGCTTTCTGATTATCCTCCAGAGTTCATATATCGTTCAGACAAGCCTCATGGGTCAGAGTCCTAATTATACGGTTTAGCAACATTTCCAAATCAATGTGCAACGTGGAATGTTCCAGTCTAATCGTACAATACCCTTCATTCTCTACTTCATGATGCACAAATCAAGACTTATCAGAACAAGTAGAATATGCTCCTCTCCTCGTCCAATCACACCAAACTGTCGACCGAGCAATCGAGCACGCCTGCTGTCAAGCAACGGCTATACCTGTCCAAGAGTTTCATCTACAAGGCTACGTACGACACATCAAATGCTAGCGCTAACCCGAGCACCGAATTTATAGCGAGGAGGAAACGCTAACCAAAAGTGTTCTCGCAACGCCTTATTGAAGGCATATATTTAACAAGTTGCAGCACAGCATAGAAAATGCCAAGCTTCACAAGCATTTAGGGGACATATTTCTTGGCGTAAACTCTCTATATCAATCTGCAGCTTCGAACTGGTTTGTTACTCGGGTAGGCTTATGAATCAGGTCAGTTGGACGAATAAGCAGCCGTTCGGCCTCTGGATGGCCCATATACACTCTCGTGCGCTCCTCTGCAACGTGTACTCTGCAAAGGGAGGGTACTTGGTCTGCTCGCGACGTTGAAAGGCAAAAGGCTGGATCCCTTTTTCAAACAAACAGATGCCAACAAAGACGGCAAATCACGCAAAGCCAGACAGACGGCGAGACGTATCGCAAGAATGCTCAACTCTTGATAGATAGATGACCTTTATCGTCGTGTTCGTAATCCTAGTTGTACATTGACCATACCTCCTTCCCAATCAAAGCTCTGTCCCTGTAGCTCCATGGAAGCATGGTAGTTGCCTGCAAGGAGGCCTCCAGCCAATCGCGCCTCTTCTTCGTCTCCGACGGGACCTGCTCCCTACCACATCGTGAGGACGTAGCGGCGTTTTTCCCATTGCACCAATTCAGACATCTCCTTCTACCTTCTCGACACCAACACCGGCATCTGGCACTTCCTCAAGCTGCACTGCTTTCGACATCGCCTGGTCGTCGTCAAGATGTGTAAAGTCCTGCCACTTCTCCCCGTCTTCGATCGCCTTGCTCGCGCCCGTAGCACTCACTGCCGTCTGCACCGCTTCGAAAATCATCTCGCGCAGCTCATCGACAGTCATTGGGATGCTCAAGGTCGTTTGTCTCATGCAGCTGCTCCCGGATGGCGTTGGTGGCTCACTGAGCAAAGGGTCGATGGGCGTTGGAGTGCAGACGCGGCTCGTGCTGTGCATGGTGAAGTTGTCGGGCATCGGCGGTGCAGCTGCTCGCGCCTGAGGGTGCATGTTGACTTGCTGTGAGTGCTCCAACGACGTGGTCATGAGGTTCTGTGGCGACATGATAGGAGCGCTGGTTGGTGCATGCTGACGAGATGGCTGGGTGTAAGCTCGCTGAAGGTTTGGCCGGAAGCCAGACTGATTGACGCCATGTGGGAGTGAGTGCGGATGGGGGTGATACTTGGGTGGAGCTCGTGCTGAAGCCGGGTATGGATGGCTGCGATGAGACTTGTGCCTGTGCTGACTCTTCAGCGGCGTTGCTCTGTGACGTACGGCGGGACCCAGCCAGTGCTCGTCGCGATGGAACACCATCGATGGCTGCTGATCTGGCATTCCTGGCGGCTCGGAGACCGAGCGACGGTGACTAAACTGTTCATTACGGAGAGAAGAGCGCTGGAATACTGGGCCGGCGCTTAATTCAACCGATTGGAAGTACGGTGAGGCTGGAGCCGCGTTGAACCGCGCTGGGTAAGCTTCATAGGTTGGTCCTGGAGAGAGGGTCTGGTTGAGGTCCACGCCAGAGCGAGTATCCAAGTTGTATTGGTTGCTGGCTTGTGGAGTGGACGGGTCGCTGAACGTCAGTGCTGGATTGATGGTGTCGCTGTTCTGCTGATCGAAGTTGTGGTTGAAGTCGCTGATAGCGTCAAGGTCAGAAGTGCTGTCTCCCGTCTTCGTCCAAGATTCGTCGAAGATAGAGGCGGACAATGGCGAATTCCCAATATCGCAAGCCATCGCGTTGACAGTCGTAGGAGAATGGTGTAATGGAAGTCGAAGGTACGCTGCTGTGCTACCAGTTCGCAGTAAAATGCGCACAAGCAGGTAAGATAAACGTGAGGGCGAACAGTTGTTCGCAGCGGGTCCTGACCGCTTCTTCTTTGTTGCCTTGCCCGCAGCATCGTTAGTTGCTTCAGACTTGAGACATGCTTCGCGAAAGAGTAGTCAGATGTACGTGCTCCACGCAGCCACCCGTCGGAGATGGGCTCCCCAACGTTGCGGGAGTGCGTTTGCCATGGGATACTCCACAGGTCTGACAGTGGCGTGAGCGCGTAGGCCGGTCCACGAAGAGCAGAACTGGACCTGCGCTGCATGAACGCGCAGTCAGACATGCGTGCAGCTTTAATCGAGTGAGACATGCGTGGTTGCGTGCGTGCTGCATGTCTCGACGAAGTGCAGTGCCATCCAGACAGGCCCAGTTGATGGCAACCCAAGCCTAGATCCCGTTACAGGCACCAAGTCAACGTGGTCAGGACTAACGATGGTTTTGTGAGAGTCCGCGGCAGTTGTGATCATCGCGCCCAAGATATGGCTGCGCCATCCCGCGTGCCAGGACATCCTGTACGGCACGCATCCCAGTCCGTGTGAGCTCATTTGACCGCTTTGACAGTAGCCATAGATTGCAAGGAACGATGCAGCTTCAGTAGCACGCGGTTCCTCTCGTTCAGTCCAGGCAAATCCGATCAATCTTCATCCTCTTCCTTCTTTACTTTGCCCTGGTTCCAGACCTCCCAGATCTGATCGACAATCATGTCCGAAAAGTCCTTGCCTTCTTCCACGTCCTCTTTGATCTCCTTCTGCCTCTCTGCCTTCCAGCCCCTTTCGTAGTTCCCCGATCGCGCATCTCTCTGCAATTCTCCCACGACACTGCCACTCGCTGGGACGGCAAACTGTGCCGGCTGTCGCGTCACCGTTTGCCAAATCGATAGCCCACTTCGCTCCTGAACCAAGAAGTTTGCCGAGTAAGCTGTTGTGGCAACGAGGCCGACCGTGTAAATGTCAAACTTGCGCGGCGGAAGCAATGCCAGAATAGGACATGTCACGAGTGCTGCGAGAGCGACAGTGTGCACGGTTTTGCGGTACTTTTCGATATCGGGTGGTGTGGATGGAGGCACCGACATGGTTCTGGCGCGAAGGTGAAGATGGATCGAAAAGGTCGAGAAGAAATGGAGAAAGCAGATTGAGAAAGAAAGATTGGAAGTCGAAGCATCATCACGGGAAAAGAGTGCCTGAGGACAGAATATTCATACCGATGTCTTCCACAACAATTGCTACTTCCAATGAATTCTATCTCCACGCTCCAAGTCCAAAGCTATGTGAAGGTTGATAAATAGCCACGACATAGTGGATTTGTGACATTTGCTGTTTCTCAAATCATACGACGCCACAGAAGGCATTCATTCCCATGAGTTGTACGATCGATTCATCTATACCGATCCAGGAAGCACTGCGCAAAGTGATATTCAGTCTCAGGGTCATATACAGGACTATGGAACTGAGCGTTGGCCTGAGCGAGGCGAGATCTTCTGTCCACGTACCACGCAGCGCTTATGCAGTCAATGCATCCTTCACATGCATGCAAACGATGCTAGTCTCATCTGCCGCACACTGACCTGGCATGATTTACACTCTTCTCCTGAAAGCCGTCGCGCGTCATGACACTTCCATCGTCAACATCAGAACATGGCTTTGGACAGCACTCCAGGCGAGAAAATGGCGTCTCCGCGCGCTTCGCACAAGCACAGCAGAACTCCAAGTGCACCATCCGATCCACACGACAAGCTGCGCATTCAGCGGCTCCAAGAACTTCTCGCCACCGTCTCCCACAGAATCGGCAGCATCTCAAACAACCCGCCACCCTCGGATGGCCTCGAAGATTGCAGTCCACGCATCAAGAACATGACAACGGAAAGCCCTCTCTCGCCAACAGATACAGTCCTTCACACCACGCCACCAGTCGCGCTTCCGCCCGTGATGGAACTGCTTGGAAGCGCACTAGACAAGACAGCAAACCTCTTCGCCATCGAGCCACCGAGGAGCCCGCGCGCCGAGAGCCAGATGAGCTACAGCTTGAACGTCAACGCCAAGTATCGCGCGCACATGGACGACGCGCCAGCACGCGCGGTCGGTTTGCAGGAGGACCTGCGGGGCATCAAGACTGCTGTGGAGGGGCTGGTGCCCTTGGTGGAGGAGTGTAAAGCGATTGTTGAGGACTTGGCGAAGAGCCAATTCGGTGTCAAAGCCATGCAGGCGTCTGTTGTCGACGAACAAGACGACTACTTTGCGGCCAGAGGCGTTACGGTTGCCGGACAGAGCAAAGCTGAGGATGGACTGACGCTTGAGGAGCGCATGGGTAAAGCGAACGTCAAGTCGGAGTCGTTTGTTTAGCGAGAGTTGCTCCTGCCACAAGAAGCGCAGAAAAGTGTCAGACTAGTTGGAGATGGCGGCCGTTCACCAGCCCGTAAGGAAGCTTTCAACTGGTGGCATATGGGCCGTGGGTCATGTTGGTGTATGTCCGGCATCCTCTTCAGGCCATGCCGCCGACTCATCATGTTTTCGATCAGCTCGAGTAGCTCACCTCCAGCCCCACCCTGCCAATCATCCTCTCATTCTTCTTCAGATCCACTGCAGCCCCAACTCCCAGCAACAACTCCTTGAACCGACATTCCCACAACACACCAACTTTTCCATGGTTGTCTACCCTCGCCTTGAGCACACCCTTGACATCATCGTCCATCTTTTCCCACCCTGGCCGAATGAGCCCTTGCACCCACAAATTCTCCGCACTCGCCTGCTCCCTTTGCCAAAACTCGACTCCAACCACCACGTCGCTTTCATAGCTGTACACATTGAAATCGAATCGTGAGCACAATGCCACGTTCGGCCCAGCTTTGACCGCGTATGTCGAGGAGAGATTGCCCATGAGTGGGTTCACCGTCAATGCCATGGTATATGGAAACCCCGTGTGCATGGGCAGCGAAGTGAACCGCAAGCCGGTAGAAATTCCGCCTGACTTGTTGACAGGGCTGAAATATGCCTCTGCTCCGGCGCTGAGGATGCCGCCCTGATGGTTCCATGGATGCGCGGGCAGTTTGTCGCTCCCCTCGGCTGCATGTACAGAGTCTGACTTTCGCGGATCGTGTCCGAAGTTGTAGAGCCCGCGGAAGCCGAGCAGAGCAGAGTCTGTGGAGTAGAGGTACTCGGTTGTGTACTTGCCTTGGTCGTTCAGGAGACTGCCGAGGAGTGTTCCACCGCTGGGCAATGTCGCGTCCGACACACATTTCAGCTGCAGGAGACGGCCGGCTGAGATGCGTCGTAGAAACAAGGCTTCGAGTGTGCTAGTCGGGAGGTATAATCTCCCGTAGAGGAGCGAGTCTTTCTTGCCGTTCGCTGTCGAACTCGCATCTGGTTTCCTCAGCTCCTGCACATGTCTGTAGCCTCGGACGAGCCTGTTCAATGGGATATCGCTGCTTTTGCTTGCGACTTGCAGGCCCAAGTTCGTGTATAAGAAGCTCAGAGAGCCATCGACAACGCCTCTGCTACCCAAAGTGTACGATGCCGCGAAGTGCGGCGCCGACAGCGAAGACACGTGCAGTCTCAAGCCAGAAGGAATCTGGAAGTCGAGGAGATTTGTCGAGGTCGTGGTCAGGGAGGAATAGCTGTTGTCCACATTCCACCGCGATTTGCGATGGAACGCTGTCTGGACATAGTCCATGAAGTCGAGCATCCTGCGCGTGGAGCGATCATCTTGAGCTCATCTTCACGCTGAATGCAATAATCTCGGCAGCATGGTTGTCGTGGTTGTAGAAGTCGAAGTCGGCGGCTTCGGGAGTGTGCTCTCGGGAAGGCGATACCGAGGTTCAGGCCCAAATGTTGGACTTCACCTCAAGAACACATTTCTGCGACCTCATCTTTCTTGCTACATACAGCTTCCAAAAACCTGGTGCTTTTTGTTAGAGCGACAGACAGACGGATAATTCCACGTCTCGTACACAAGCTCGGGAAGCACTATGTCGAAAAGCACACTTAGTATCCGACCTCTGAAGCTCGAACTCATGATAGAAGGCTGATATCGCATGCGGTTCAATGTTAAGGACTCTGTTCACAAGGCTGAGAAGTTCGACTTTTACTCAAGGTAATGCAAGGTTCATTCAGAGCTGCAGCAATGTAGTACAGGTAACACGAGATCTCTCAAGTTCACATCGAAATTGTAGTACAGCTGAGATCGTCATACCTCTCCAGTGCTGGCATACTGAGTCTCATTCCAGGTCAATTCGCTTACGCCCAATCACAACCACACTACCTATTACTAGGTTTTCGCTTCCGCTTCTCTCTTCTTGTGAGCGTTATTTCCAAAGCCTTTCTCCCATCTTTCTTGTCCAATAATCCATCGTCGTCTAGATCGAAGTACACTGCCCATAACCCTAGGCCCTCCTCAACAGCGACGAACCCCTCCCAGCCGTCGAAAGTGACTCTCTTGTCTGTTGGAGTACAATCCCACGGTCCCACGTAATGAGGCTCTGCATCTGCTCGGAGTCCATATTTGAGCTCAAAAGTGTCTTCGTCCACATATATCCAGTTGAGCTGTGGAGGATCATCTGCAATCGTAGACACGAGGCCTTCGCCTTTGCGACCCCAATCTGTGTTGGGAAATGGGAGAAAGTACCCCGTAAAAGGATGATCGGAATTTTCGGCAGCTTCTGCATCTATGTCGGTGTCTGTTGCAACAGTAATGTACAGCTAACGCGGTCAGCTTCCAACGCATCCCTGTAACTCAAGAGGGTTCTCGATAGATTTCTTACCTTCTTGCCACGTAACACTACCAAACCCCCATCAATCTTTCGACTCTTCTGTGATGTACCCAGGCAAGACACTGTCAAATGAGATTTGACTCCTCTGTGCTTTTCTTTGGCATCCTTATTTTGACCTTGACGAACTGCCTCACTGGTGCCAACAATTGCAGGGCATGCTGCCAAGGCAGTCAAAATGCCCAAGACCATTGTGACTTGATGGTGTTGTAAAAAGGCCTACTCTGGAGAATTGCCAACGAATAGAGAAAACGTGGGCAGGCCAGAGATCTTGCGAGTTGATCAAGGGATGCGGACAGGAAGCAGCTCCGAAATACAAATGTTGTTAATGTCGTTATGACGCGGAATGTACTCCGGATGGTCATAAACCTGTTTATCAACCCTACTAGCTTTTTGGAGCGGTAAACATCGAGCGACGCTTGATTTTGCATAATTGTAAACATCGAGCATTGTACTCTGGCAATTGGCTGAGTTGTTTTCATTTTGTAAGTCGATCTCCGGAGTCGATAGAAACTGCTCAGGTTGAATCACTGTACCTATTCACATTCCAACCCCTGCAACGCTAGATCATTCGGAAGTGTGTAGGCGAAGTCGCCCGTCAGTACCCACTCTTTCTTCGTTTGCAAGGTTGACATCTTGTTTGTGATATCTGCCTTATGCTTGGTTTCGGAGCTGGAGCCTTCGACATTTCCACAATCATGCCATCGTCATGTTCATGTGGAAGGCTTGCGATCCCTCTCCTTCTTGATCTACAAGTGCTTCCCACATCTTGGGAGCCGAACAACTCAATAGTCCATCTCTAGCGATTCTCTAGCTCATTAACTGCTTGAAACACCAAGAACTCCGACCAAGCCGCATCGCATCAGATATGTCTCAAAAGTATGTATGCTCTCCGTCCTTCGTATCGATGTTCGAAAGGCTGGAAATTGACTTTTTTCAAATAGATCGACACAGCAGAACGATGTCAATACCATCGAAGATAATGGTTCTGACAAAGAAACCTCTCCTCAACCCAAAGCTCCACGCAAACCTTCCAAGCTTGGCATGAAAAAGCGCAACGCGCAACCCGATGAGACTGAACAGGTTCCGAGCGAAGCTAGCAACAAGATCGTGCCTGTTCATCAATCTCGGATATCGGATCGCCCCGCCAAGGTAGGCGATAAGGACAGCAGTCTGAAGATCAAGATCGAATTGGATCTGGAAGTCGAGGTAGAAATCTATGCAAGAATCAAAGGAGACATTACAATAGGATTGATGTGAATAACAGGTCGAAATATATGCGAGGATCAAGGGCGATATCACGATTGGACTATTGTAAGACAGGCAAGAACAACAATCCAAGGGACGGCAATGTAATGACATACCGTAGAACGAAATAGTTTACTCGCACTTTCTTTCTCGAGGTCATTGTAAGTTGCTGCTGTAGGATTGGCCGGTAGTGGCAATCGTGTACAGACCAACGACTAAAGCGAGAAGTGCTAGAGCCAAACCAATGCCATAGGATAGGAACACACGCGTCGCATCGTAGAAATAGACCGTCTCATATGTCAGGATATCAGTCATGGCACGGACGTCATTGGTGAGCATCAACGGCTCTGTGGAACAACGCAATCGTGATGTTCTGTACGAGCTGCTCAATGGCAGCGGCAAGCGTAGGCCGAGCGATGCTAGTGCCTTGCGCCGCAGCGGTGTAATTTTGGGATACTGGGTAGGTCTTCTGCTTCTAAGCCACCTGTCGAAGCTCTATCCATCATGTGAGCGCCTTGTTGGTTCTGAATAGGCGGATAATGTGTTGCTTGATTCTTCTAAAGAGTGTCGAACTATCGCGCCTATATACCTCGTAGTCTGATTTCAAAGCATTAGGAATCAGACCCTTTGATTTCCAATTAACCCCTTGATTTCCAATCCTGCTTATAGATCAATATATCGATTGCTAATATACTGATTTCCAATCAATGCGCCTTTTGTGCTGTCTCACACTGCGATTTGATACGCCTAGAGGTTTGCGCGGATGGTTCGATGCAGAAGCTGGACGCAGTCAGCGGGCACAGAAGCATCTCGAATGTTTTATTTGATGATTGCGGTGTGCAAGGGAGAATTACTCCTCCTCGAACCAGTGATAGTCCAATGTTCGACACTGCTTGCGCCGTTGCTCTGAAGGATAAGAAATTCTTGACGAGCCAGAGTTGTTGTATGTAATGGGGAGTGAGAAGTGAGTTTGGGGATGGGCAAAAGAAAGTTACTTAGGCCTGCCGAGAGCATGAATTTGTCGTCAATAATTGATTGAGACCTGGGCTGGAAGACCATGTGAAAACGACCCCAAAAAATTAATAGCACGCTGATACGGTGTATACCACAACAACGGCGATGTACTACAATGACAAAAGAAGAAAATGAAGGGGCTCAACTCGGAATTGAACCTAGTGACACTGTTAGCAGGAGAATTTTTGGTGAGACGAAGATGGCACATACCAAGGACCTCTTGCAGTTGTGGTCAACTCAGGAATGAACCAAACCCAAAGCAAGAATCATACCACTAGACCATTAAGCCGCGCATGTGTTACCATGCTCAATTATATCTAATGTACCTTTTTCATGCTGACGTCACTGAAAACGAGCGTTGTGATTACCTTCTCAACCCTTGTTGTGGAATGTACCATGCTTACTACCGAGATTATGAATTCACAAGATATCACAGAACATCCGCCGGCGATCAAACTGCACTATTAGGAGACGATTCTTCTAGCCAGGAAGCATCTTACTACGGCTTTTCTCCTTTCCTCCACCAACCTTTCGAAGAAGATCACATCTACCACTGCTTCGCGAGGCTGTAATCTGTCATAGCGATGTTTCTTCTATCGCCCTACAGTACAACGGGGGCAGGAACACTTATCGCAACTTTTTGGAGATACGGGGCGGGGTCAAGGCTAACACTGTTCACACTTTCGACTGGTGGAACAATCATATGGATACGGATTCCGATATAGGTGGCAGGAAGCTGCAGGTAATATGGTTTGAATTCGCTCCGCGATCCTGTAATTGTCCGGCTGGCTAAACAAGTGCAAATCGGACTTAGCCAGAGTCCATTGGCATCGGTAGAGCTAAGTCGTACTGATTGATTTTGCCAAATTCCCCAACCCTGCATCATGTGTCCATATGTTTTCCGAGGCACGGAGGCCTTGATCCATCAGTCTGAATGCGAGGAAAAATGTGGCCAGATCTTGACGAGAAGCCCGGCAAGCAGGAGCTTACCGCTAATGAGCTCAGGTCAGATATTGCCATGATCCGTGTACAAAGCTCAAAGATCAGCCAGCTCGCCACTAGCCAGTCGACTCATCCTGAAAGGGCATCATGCGTTGTCTAGGACAGTCTGTTCACGCCATCTTCCCATCCTGGTTAATCTGTTCCTCCGCCTGGCTAGCATCCGATCCTTCCTTCCTATCTGTAGAGCTGCGATGAAGATCGTCTCGCATACTCTCAGGCAGGAAAAGCTTGTAAATATCCTCGAGACTGATATTGCTGATTTCTGTAGCCTTGTATCAGCGACTCGAAAACCTGTAATCGGTCATATCAGACTTAACTGGATAGAAGAAATATGAGACTGGCACTGACGCCGCGTTGGTGATGGCGAAGGTGATGTATGTGCGTATATACTGCGTAGTCTATACTAGGCTACAACTCCGAATACTTTAGAGGGAACGAAAGCTCTTGTAGAAGGACTAAAGATAATAGAGTAGGTACAGTTCGTAGCTTGCATTAGCTCTATAATTACGAGAGTAGGGGCAGTGGCATAGGCTTGGCTAAAGGCCGATGGTTTTCGGACTATACTAAATCGTGAAGCACGTTAATGCCAGCGGGCCGGGAAAGTATAGGCGCGCAACTACAAAACTCAGTTCGTTGGCTGTTAAAATGCAGAGATTCTCGGCTCGTGTAAGTCTTTAGCGCGAGGAAGATGCATTAGCACTTAGGCAACTAGTAGCGACTTATCTTAGTGTTTTCCGATAGCTGCCTCCGGGGCCTCTAAGAAGTGGAAAATAGGAACTGCGTAGGCATGCGAGGGCTGTCAAAGATAATCCGCCGCTTATGCGAATCGAACCCTATAATCCCAGTAATAGTCTAATCGGACGGACATGGATAAGGCTGTACTACTTCTATAAGAAGGAGCATCTGTCTATCGAGATTAGAACGTATAGAAGGATAGTGTAAACGTGAGCAAATTAGTAGCCTATACTCCTAGTACGTAGCTTACCGTAACAATAGCACTTTCGCCGGCGGCGGTATACTATCTTAGAAGGTAGATAGGACTTTCGCCGGCGGCGTAATACTATCTTAGAAGGTACGTGGCACTTTCGCCGGCGGCGAGGCGATATGCTACCCTAGAGGCAATTCTCAATTTCGTTAAGTAGGAATCGCTTTGCCTCTTGACGAGTCGAGCCTCTATTGCTCTATATGACACACTATTTGTTCTACTAGCATTTTCCTGCTAACGAACGATCTTTGAACTCCCCTTTACAGAGCTAGTAATACTAGTAGCATTCTCGGAAGCTACGTGCTAGGTCCGGAAGATGTACTCAAAGCTAGCAATTGTTACTCTTTCACTTTTCTACCAAGTTGCAGCTGTTGGCCCTGGCGGATCTGGCGGCCAGAGTAATACGATCCTACACTTCATAGCCTATATGGCTAGTAGGCAGATAGTATAGCTAACATTCATTAGGGCTACCGCCGAAGCCTGACAACCCTGGAGAGCATACGTTATCTTGTGCTGTCGATTGCGCTGTCTGCTACTACAAGGATCCGAAAGCGAAGATGGACTCATTTAACTGCTCTGTCTATGGTTGCACGCGTGGATGTACGTGTCATGTCAAGAAAGACTTTGAGTTATACGACTGGAAATGTCATCAGTGCCTTTTACATCTACCTAAACATTGCAATAGAAAATAGATTCAAGTTAGAGTGCTTCGAAACGTCGTACTATCCTGCTCCGATCCGACGCTCAAATACTGCAGTGCTATGCAAAGGTCAGACGCTGTGCTACGAAATCAAAGGAGTCGTTTGGGGTTGCGAGGGTGATTAAATATATGCGTGCTGTTTCGGCCATGCCGACCTCGTCTCCCTATAATGAAGACCTCTCCCCTGGCCGGCGACGAGGTCCACTTGTACGTAGTGCCGGCTACGAATCTATCACTACTTAGCAGTTAGCAGAGCCAAGAGACCTTAACAACAAGCAGCCACGAGACAACGTTTCTTTCGAGATTAGCAACTACGCGAAGCCTCTGCCAGAGTCTAGTAGGGTTAGGGTTAGGGGTATCATATGACTTGTTCTGTAGGCTAGTCTACCTTTACACCTGATCCAACACGCGTCATTTTTCGGAGCCCTTGCGCCGGCGCTGTTAGCCATTTCCAGATGGTGGGGGGGGAGGAAGTACAATTCCGGCGCTCTCACGCTAGGCGTCTCTCTCTGCTAAGGCAAAGTAACTACCTCCATGCTGATCCTGTTTCCAATGTCCCAAAATAACCGGACACTGTTCGAGGTTCCCCTGAACTCTCGCTCCATTGCCGCGACACCATTCGCATTTCAGAATCACTCGTGTAGCCATCTATCATTTGTCGTACACCACTGACTTCATTGATCACGGTTTCAGTCTGACCAGGAAAGGCTGAGCAGATATTGTTCGCTTCTTCGAGTCCTGATTCTGCCGCTTCTCTCAGGGCTTCGACAGCTCGTAGTTCTGAACTTTTGGTCGAAGTTGCTGATGATCGCCGATGAGGATCGCGTGCTCGAGAGATGGTAGCATCGCTGTCAGCAAGTGAGCTTCCAGCACTTCACCAGCCTCCCCGATGGCGGGTAGCTTAGACCAGAGCTTGCGCAAGTGTTTGAGAATTCGAGCTAGCCCGGTTGTGATAACGCCAATGACACTGGCATCAGAGAGGATGCGCAGATCGAGATCACCGCGTACTGAGTCCAGCTTGTCTCTGTCATTGTTGTAAGCCTGGAGCTGAACCTGAAGGTCCTCGTATAACCTCTGACGAGATGGAGGAGATCCATCCCTGATGAAGTACCTTTCGGTAAACATGAGGGACTTGATGTATGTCGAGATTTTCGGCTGCAGGAGGTCGACCGTCTCTCGATTTCTAACTGATTCCGCCTCGTAGCCAGGCAGTCAGATGACCCTTGATACCTCGGCCGTGAACAGTGCGCCATCCTGCCTCATCCTGGCCCGATCGCTGAGGAAGAAATTGATGCCGCAGCCGATGAGGGAGCCGAGACAGTAGTTGCCGACTGTGATTTCCTCTACGGCGTCGCTCAATGAGATCAAGGTTAGTAGTGGTAGATGTTATGCTTGATTTTCGGCGATGTTTACGGGATTCTGGAAAGACCGCTGAGTACGCCTTGGTCTGTTCTCCAATCAGCGTATGTCAATGAGGAGGAGTCTTGATGGAGACCGGGAAGGACATACTATAGCCAAAGAACAAAAACGCACCCAAGCAACAGACATACAGCCCGGCCCTCAAAGGCGCACCTCGTCTAAAGCAGCGTCTCATGATTTCGACTAATAAAGGCGAACGCGGAGAACTTACAAGAACTAATGATCGCGCACCATGGCCGATATATGTACCTCTCGCTGCCTGGAAGCAAGGTCCATGAAGCAGTTGTTTTTATTAAACCGGGAGAAGTGGCCAAGTCACAGGACACCAAAGAGGACTCTCCTGGCGCTGATCCCGGCTTGGGTGTATGCCAAGAAGAGGAGCAGTAGCACTGCCTTGGTACAACGTTGGGGAAGCGTGGGTGGTGCGGAGGGTGTTGCGAGGGAGGAGGTGGTGCTGACTACGATGTGTGAGCTGTGTGACATGAGTATGCATTGTCAGCGACAGATTCATACCCTGGTATCTTTGCTGGCCAGCCGAAGTCGTCGATGCTATCTACCAGTAGTGACTGCCGCCTTCAATAACCACTCGCTCAGAGTACCATTTGTACCATTTCTCGAAAGCTGCACGTTCTCCAGCTCCAGCATATTCTCCTGAATAGCGCGCGTAACATTCATGGTCAGCTCGTCCATCGGCCCAGGGTCGACGAAGAGTTCATCCCGATCAGGCCAGACGTTCTTTCCTTCCACACCCGCCCAGCTTGCCCTCCAATACAAGCAATTCGAATTGATGCCTCCTCCAAGATAGTAGTTCGCAACGTCGGGATATGTTCCCAATACCATAGGTTCTCGACAGTTCTTGAGCTTGCGGAAAGTCTCCTTGCACGTTTGTTCTGAGATCTGGTAGTCGTTTTGCTTCATCTTGTTGAATTCAACATACTTGGCGCCCGTCGGCCAGCACGCCTGCTCTTCGAAGTGGATGTAGAGTCGCAGTCCTGCACCTTCGGGGGATACTTGTTTGCCAGGTATTGTATAGTCGTAGTGCATATACTGCGGCAAGGAAAGCTTTGCAGCGTGCCAGTGCTCGGTAACGAGTGCGTGGCAGAAACTGATGATGGAGTTGTCGAAGAACGTAGACTCCCAGCCTGTTCCGTAGCTTTCGCATCGAGGCGTTTCGATTGGGATGGCCGCGGTAGGTGATGTGTAGCCTTTGGTAGGGATGGGTGTGACACACGGCGTCGCAGTGCATTCGATGTCAGAGGCCAGCTCGGGCTTGGTAGAGGATCCAGCGTCTCGGATCTCCCACCACATACAGTCTGAGTAGTACCCTCCACCGGTGTATGCTCCCTCCGCTGAAACTGCAATTGCCGTACAGTTGTCAAGTAAGAAGGAGAATTTGTCTTTGCAGTAGGAGTAGTCATTGCCAGGCATGATTTCGAAAGCAGTCAGATCAATCAGGCAGGCTTGCTTCTCGTAGTGCATGTAGAGAGACAGATCGCTATTGGGCGGATTCGATTCGCCGTAAGCAGGAATCGTCAGTTCTCGCCAATCGGGGGCCCACTCTCGAGCCGTGAACTTCTCTCTCATTCGCTGGTTGCAGAAGCCTTCGATGGATTTCAGTAAAAATCCCTTGTTAAACAGAGGGTGTGGCCTGCCGCCTGGTGCGCACGATGGAAGAGAGACGGGAACAGGCGCAATAGGTGAAGTATAGCCACTCGTCACTGGAGCTTTAATGCAGGATGCTGCTGTGCAGACGCTCGCAGCCTTCGAAGGCCAAGCTGTGTACCCTCCACACGCATCCCGGTTCTTTATGCGGGCCACAACATTCGTGGTGCTAGTACCTTTGGTGCAATGGCAAAAGGCGTCTTTGTAGTGGTCCATGGTGATGGCATTGCAAGGCTTCCGTCGGCCAGTAGGCGTTGGCTTCATCGCCATTTGTTCAAACTGCATCCGCAACGCACTGGCAAATGCAAGAACATCCGAAGTCGCCATGGCAGTTCCAGACGCGAGCATACAGACTGGTGTCAACGTTGGAGCTTCCCGAATGCTGCCAGTAGTGGTGGCGGAGCTTTGATCATCGCCGCCGTACTCTGCCATCTTCTCACTTTCGAGACCCTGAAGCATCTCATTGATATAGATGGTGTGATTCAGCGGCTGCCCTTTTGCATGCTGTTGCGCAATGTAATCCGCCATGGCATTGGTCGCCCACCATTGCGTAGCATTGTCACTTCCCAAGACATATTCGTTCGTGTTTCTAAGTCCTCTGCTTCGGACTTCATCAGACGTGAAGTCTTCCAGATAGACCTCGGAAGTGATCTCGGAATGAATTAGAGCGTTCTCACACCAGGATCCCTGACAGTATTGTGTTGTGAGGCTTGTCAGAAATCCCAAGACAGAGTCGTCTACGTTGATTTCGATCTTCTGGTCCCCGGGAATGATGGTCGGCGTTAACGTGGCAGACCGAGTCCTGCTCGCTGTTGAATGCGAGGAGGTTGAAGAGCTGCTTGCTGGACTCCACGATACGGACGTTGTACCGGGTTTGAAGATTTCCTTGCATTGTACGACCGTAGACGAAGATGTAGTGCATGGCTGCTTACCGCAGAGCTTCCATGTAAAAGGAAATGTCGTGGTCCCGTACGCACAACTTAGGGTACTGGTCGGCGTTGACGGACCAACTGTGATTGTGCTGGCTGGACTCCGTGGCGCCTTGGTCGCCTCAGACAAAGGCACGCACGAGTTGTTGTTCGAGAAGAAGCATGAGCTGTTCTCTATTGGCCGATCTGGGAAGACGCAGGTGGATGTTGTCAGATGACCCGTTGCACCACTTTGGTCGCTTGTTGGGGAGTAGTAAGTGGTAGTAGAACATCCGCCAGAGGCCATGGTTGGCGGGATACATACTCGGCTCGACGCGGCATCCTCAGTGACATACAAGCAGCTTGGAAGTGCCTCCACACAAGTCGAAGCTGTTCGATAGCAGCTCGCAGAGTCTGTAGCACAGTGTTGCCATTGGTTGGACCGCAGCTTCGAGCTGTACGAGCACCAGGACGTGCAAGTTGGCGCATTGTTGGGAGTCTCCGACGCGCAAATCATGGTCGCAGTCGGGGTCTTGTCGTATACAATCGACGGCGAAGCCAAGCCAAAGGCACAGTCAAGTCCACAAGTTTCGGTTGACTTGACCGGCAGAAGGGACGTTGTATAGAACGCGCAGCTGGTATGAGGCTTCGCGTAACCCAAGCAAGTCGTGCTTTGTTGAATGGTCTTGCTACAACGCCAAGTTGAACCCACAAGAAAACATTGATCAGTGAGTATTATTGTGTTCGTAAAGCTGCTGGTCGTACACGACATCGGGGTACACAGTTCCGGCGCTGTCGTCGTCTGGGGCCACTCCCACTCCGCCTTCACAGCTATGGGCATCGTTGATGTACCTCCCGAGTTGAGCTTGTCGCTAGATCTGATTTCATGCTGGGTGGAGGTGACTTCAACGGCTGTGGTACGCGACACCAAGACCGTTATTGTCGGAACTGAAACAAGTGTTGGTGCCAACGCCGATGTCTTGGTGGTCGTGAAAGACTCTTCTATTCCTTTCGATTCGACATAAGAGCCATCGGGCTTGTTCACGGGCCCAGCTTGAATGGCGCCGAGCAGGCAGACGACAGCGTTGACCAACAGCGGTGCTCTGCTGAGGGGAGGCTGCATCTTCTCGCATTGTGGGAAAGTCGCATGCAGTCGAGATTGTCGGAGGGTGCCTGAGGTGTCTTCGAAGCACAATTTATGCGACTTCCCAGTGGCGGGAAAGCTCTGAGTCCACCTGCAGGCTGCCGACTGTGGATGTCCTTTACGCAGTAGGTGTCGCTACCTTGCGCTGTAGCTGATGTCTTCGATGAGGTGTCGCAATGCCGTTGTCCGGTGTATGCATGTCGTGCTATGTAGTGTGTTCTAGCGGGCAAGGCGAACCACAAGATGTATGTGTGAAGCCGGAAGAAGCAGCTTGAGAGGCCATTTCCGTGAGCTAGGTGAGCGCGTAGCTAGAGAGTGAGTCAAACCGTTTCAATTGGAACTCAGTATTCACGCCACAGAAAAGGATGGAGTACTCACAAGTTTATCAAAGTGAGCATGTTGAAGCCCACGGAAGGTGAGCCGTCAAGGTGAGATCAAGATGTTACTCGAGCGCGCTGCAGTTCGAATCTTTGCAACACTCAGATCGTCCATGAGCGGATTTCAACTGCTGTCAACATTGCACCCAAAAGTCAGTCAGCATGCGCATAGCGACAATGAAAGTCGCCAATGAAGGCTGGACTCGCGTTGAAGTCCAGAACAATGAGCTTGCCATTGTTGCTGGACCAAACTGTAGCGAGGGGCTAGTACATCTAGTCTTGTACTGCGATTTGACCAAAAAGGTTCGTCTGGATCATGTGCGTCCCGTGTCTGTGCCTTCAGCGCAAGAACAGGGCGGAACTGCTGGAGGCGCTGCTAATGTGCGTCCCAGGACTATGGCCTTACAGTCTGTACGGTCCTTGACCGGCTTCAGGTAGGCTGGTCCAATACCAAACGAATCTTTATTCAGCTAGAATTCGGCAGTCAGATCACATGTGCCGTGGACCACCTCAAGTTTGGGCGCTGGGTTTCGAGCTTTGTGGAGTCTGTGCTCGACATGCACTTCTCCGGGCCATGCCGTGTCTTCGTGGGCATTACCGACGGTAACAATCCTGTTTGGGATCTTTCGAAGCTCGTCTCTGCACTGGGAATGGATAAGCAATCGTTTGCCGATGACCCAGCTGTGATGATCATGCTGCATCGAGGCCGCGCAATCGATATCGGGAACACCTATGGAGTCAGCGGACGAGGTCTCGAGGCTGCATCCACGTTCAAGATGGCGTTTGACCCAGATCTCTACACCCAGGTTTGGTTAGGTGGTTAGAAAGGCATATGGTCGAGAAGCGAAAAGGAGAAAGTGAAGCTGAAAAGTCTTGGCAATCGGTGCACGTGTACATACCTCCTACCGACCAAAATCAACCCGTCTTCTCACCAACACAAATAAACGCTCCACGCGCGCGCCATGCACATTTGTTTGTTCAGTCTCTACGATTGCATAGTCTATCAAGATGGCAGTCAGCTGTAAGTGCCGTCTGAGGCA
The DNA here is from genome assembly GCA_022559915.2 of Septoria petroselini. NCBI lineage: Eukaryota > Fungi > Ascomycota > Dothideomycetes > Mycosphaerellales > Mycosphaerellaceae > Septoria > Septoria petroselini. The sequence continues at coordinate 745,771 of JAFJTQ020000002.1, forward strand.
TTCTTCTTTGCTTACTCAACGAAGCAAGAGGGAACTGCACGTATGCCTGTTCGTAGTACAAACTATACCGAGAGACAGCAAGTAAAGGCACGACCCTGCATCTCTTTAATCCGAAGTATTATAGTCTCATGTCTCTGTCAATCTTCGTTTAGACTAAAGCAGGTCGTCACATACCGAGCTCTAGTCTAGCACATATGGTAGAAACTAGTAATGCGGATCCTACGTGTAAGCCGTACAAATCCCTTACATTCCCTACTAATAATAGCGTATGTAAGGACCATCCTTGGTGCTCCCCAGTAGCAGACTAGGACTAGGGCACGGCAGTCCCTATTGATCTGACGCTTATTTGATGAACTCTCTACCTTAATGTCTACATAGCCTTTTTGTAGATTAATACAAGCCTTGTAAGCTTACACCTTACTTTGTGTGTATGTACGGAAGTTGCACCGCACCACTAGTAGAGACTTGGCGTAACCTCATGAGCTAGACTGCCGGTTTCCTGGAGGCAGCTTGTGGGACGAAGTTGCAGCTGCTGCATTTCCACCTACCTGTGTTTGCATATTCTGACAGTGGCACGCTAGATTTGTGTGTGAAGAACGGCGAAAATCGGCATCAACCGTAGCTGCTGCTCATAATGCTGCACAGTACGCAGGCTTCAACACGTAGAGCTTCGCTCGCCGACTTACCCTCTGAAAGGAGGAGAACGTTGAGCAATTGCAGGCTAGCGATACATTTGACAAATGTAGAATGACAGTTTTCCGAGGTGTATGAAGGTGAATGGTGCCATGGTAGTGTACAACCAGTCCGGCACTTTCTCCGCACAGTCCTGGAACATTCTCCTTGCTGTGTTGTTCGCCTTTTCGATCGAAGTGTCTCCATTCTTCTCTCTAGCTGCACTTGGCACGCGTGACCCCAGATGCATCCTTGCCAGCATCCAAGTCGCAATGGCCCCATTGAGTCTTGCACGGGGAGGACTGTAGTGGCATCTCAGTAAGGTAGTGGTCTCATCTGTACAAAGGCTTTTCTTACCGCAAGACACAACTGGGTCCAACGCTCAACGCCGTTGGGGCTGCAGGTTCCGTCTCCACCGTACGCGTCCGGGCTGCATTCCTGTTTGCCATAGTCAGTATCGGGAAAAGCTTTGATCTGAGACAACAGAGAATCATGTTGATATGATTACCCCAGCGAAGACCACGGGCAGGATCATCGCAAGAATGTTGAGAAACTGCATGTTGATAGTTAATAGTTGATGGTTGATGTTTGTTGGTTGATGTTTGTTGGTTGATGTTTGTTGGTTGATGTTGACGGTTGTTGTTGCTGAGGGAAGGACTCGAAGAAGACACTGAAGAAAGACTCTTATCATACAAGCGGTTATCTCACTGCTGTATTGCCGGACTAAACGCGAAGCTCAGGCAGACGTCAAGTGGAGTCGCTGTTGCCACAGTACCCCTCTGGTCGAGACCTCGCATGCATCAACAATGCCTCGATCGAAATCTACACTGCAGCCTGTTTACCCAGCGATGCCCCCGAGCTGGTGGTAGCCGGTCGGCCGATGGCGGACACGGTCAACAGTACTTTTTTTTGTTGATGGCAATGCGGTACCTGATGAGGAGACAGCGACAATCATTCTCGGCAGCGTCAACCACGGGTCGTAGTGCGCAGTGCACAGCTAGATGTCCAACCCTCTCGCGAGGCCGTCTGTCGGTATCGGAGCGCCTCCATGCTTTCTTCCCAAGTTACTCCGCCCCACCCGGAGTGCTTTCGCAGGTCTACTAAGTGTTTGATCTACTGTCGACGAGTCGGCGACCGCGGCAGTATCACTTCGAGACGCTTAGGCAATGCCATTGACAAGTCGTTATCCTTGCTCTCCGTCCTAGCGCGGGCGGCAAGCGGCGTGGTCCGGTAAATCGTAACGAGCAGCTTGAGGATGCCGGGATCTTGGCGACTATCGATGAATTGATCACTGATCATGGATGATTTCCTGCTTTCCTCGACTTGGCCTATCTCCTACAAGACGTGGCATTCGCATCATCGTCTTTTTGGTGGTCCTTTGGTGGGCCAACCGTAGTAGAGACGTGACCAACACAATTGGACCACAACGTCAGCATAAGAGCTCACATGTGCTTAAATCTCACTGGAATGGCTCTCGCATGTGGGATGGACGGACGTTGAAGTACAGAATATTTCACCCAGGTCAGAGGCTATCGTTGGCCATAGAGTCCCTCGCGGGGGACAAAGTCCATCGTGGGCGACGGCTCTTCTTCTAGTGTCGGGCGTGGTGTCACAATTATGCCGAGCGTGGCTCGAAGACTTGTGCGTAGATGCTCTGGTCCGCTCTCGTTTCATGATGGTTCAACAGTTGTGGCCGATTTTGAGGTGGGTCTCTCATCAACAACTTCTGCCACGTACAGAGAGATGTTGGAATCATTGCGAATATGTAGAACGACAGATAAGCAATGCCAAGACCACCGAGATCAAAGAGGTAGACTAACGCACAGACCACTCCATGTGTGACGCCAGCCGACAGCCGACTTCGCGTCTCATTCGCGCAGCTGCAAGATTTTGACGATGGACATCAACGCGCGGCGGACAACGTTGGCATGGTCAACAAGCCACACGCGTCGCGGACGGCCGGCAAGAGCAAACCGGCCGCGGCTGCCCTGAACGAGGAAGACACGAGCTACATTGTCTTTGGAGACGGCAAACCGAAGAAGCCCAGGAAGCCGCCTGTGCAGGATGGCGACAATGCGACGGCAGGTGCCAGCGGCAAAGCAAAGACGGCGGTGGCAGGTGCGACAGACGAGCCCAAGAAGCCGGATACCAGAACTCTGATTGGCGGCGCTTCGTGGACGGGCAAACTGCCGCAGACCATGTTCAACGAGCACTGCCAGAAGCAGAAGTGGGAGCGGCCAGAGTACACCGTCCACCGCAATCCTCGTGGCTGGACGGGCGGCGTCATCATCAAGCAGAAGAATCCCAAAACGCACGAACTCGTGACTTTGCCGCCCATTGTGCCTCCGCCCGATTACCTCAAAGAACGCGCAACTCAGGAAAGTGTTCTCCAGGCCCGCCACTTTGCTGCTGCCTATGCCTTGTTCCGCGTCAGCAATATGAAGAACATCCACATGATGCTGCCCCCAACGTACCGTGACTTGTGGAAAGGCGACTTTCAAGACCTCAAGAGTGAGGCCATGGCGCAGGGGAATGCCTACATGTACGAGGCCGATCCGTTCCTGGCCAAGAAGAGACACGACGAGGAGAAACTTGCCAAGGAAAAGGCGAGGGCAGACCGAGTCAAGCAGCAGGCAGAAGACAAGAAGCTGGAAGTGGTCAGCCTGGACGGGCAAGTCCAAAGCAAGCATGTCCTCAAAGGGTGGATGCGCGTGCCAAAGGTGGAGATGGGTGAGAGGACGAGGCGGGGCGTGGAACAGCTTATTCGCAGGGGAGGTGCCTGGAACCCGCACGACACCACATTGACAGCGAGCCAGCGGAAGAGTATCGTGGACGAGCTGTCAAGCATTGGCTTCCGCAAGAGCCACGTCGCAGAGGCAGCCGAGATCTGCAAAGACAAGGAGGAATGTCTGGAGTGGCTCTTGATTCATGTGCCCGAAGACGATCTGCCAAAGTGGACATTGCCAGACAACTACATGGCAGGCGTCAGCATGGCGAGTGGCGATCTCAAGCGAGAGGGCAAGATCAAGCGCTTGGCCGCAACCGGATACTCGCCAGAGCTGTGTGCCGAGATTCTCGACTCGTGTGCCGGCGAGGAAGGTCATGCTGCAGAAATGTTGCAAAACAGGCTTCTTGGTCAGGATGCTTCTTCTCCCTCCACAGGCACGGACTTTGAAGTCTGGGATGAAGAGATGGCCACATCAGAAGCCATTTACGGAGACAAGTTCACCAATCACAACAGAATATGCACCATCACTCTGGAGCTACTCACGCCTACCAAAAAGCCCATTGTGCTGCGTGCGCGGCCGCCCAGCAACGGATATCCGTATACTCCTCCGATACTGTCTATCGAAGCAGAATTGCCCGCATACGTGCGGCTGGCCATTCTGAAGAAAGTGCTCGTTGCTGCAAACGATGAGTTTGTGGGCGCGCAGATGCTCTTCAGTATCGTGGACTGGCTCGAGCAGAACATCAACGCAATCATTGCCGACCCCGGCAAGCTCAGTGAAGTGGCCAGCGCTACGGCCATATCCTCGAATGAGACGTCGCGGCCAACCCACAAGAAGTCGCGAAGACAGCCCAAGCCGATCTCCTGGGCAGCACAAAGTGCTGTCAGTGAAAGGTTACTTCAGGAGTGGAAGGCCAAGCAGTCAACTGCCGGTCAGCAAAAGATGCTTCAAGCGAGACAAAATTTGCCTGCCTGGAAGTTGCAAGATGCGATAGTGACAGCCGTAACGAGCAATCAGGTTACCATCATTTCTGGTGAGACTGGTTCCGGAAAGTCCACACAATCTGTACAATTCGTGCTGGACGATTTGATCAATCGTTGCTTCGGTGAACAAGCCAACATCATCTGCACGCAGCCGCGTAGGATTTCCGCTCTAGGCCTGGCTGACCGTGTCGCCGATGAGCGTTGCGGAAACGTGGGCGACGAGGTCGGCTATGCGATTCGTGGCGAGTCAAAGCAGAGGCAGGGAATCACCAAGATTACATTTGTCACGACCGGTGTCCTGCTGCGACGATTGCAGACTTCTGGCGGCAGCACAGATGATGTTGTGCGAAGTCTTGCAGACGTTTCGCATGTGGTGATCGACGAGGTTCACGAACGCTCTCTGGATACCGACTTTTTGCTCGTTCTGCTACGCAACGTACTGCAGAAGCGTAAAGATCTCAAGCTCATTTTGATGAGTGCCACGCTTGACGCAGAGATGTTTGAGAACTATTTCAGAGGCTCATCCAGCGTTGCGAAAGTGGAGATTGAAGGTCGTACGTATCCGGTCCATGACATCTACTTGGACGAGATATTGCGTATGACGGGCTTTGGTGGGAAAATAGAGGACGATGAGATCGACAGCATTGCCGAATTGACCCTCGACGATGTCATTCGTGGGAACACGTCTGGCACATCCACTCCTCGACCGCAGCCAGGTCTTGGACAAGCGTTAAGGCTGGTTGGAACCAGGATTAATTATGATCTGATCGCGAGGACAGTCGAGCACATCGACCACAGACTAGGCAGCATCGAAGGCGGCATACTGATATTTTTACCCGGTGTGGGCGAGATTGATCAAACGCTTCGTGCTCTACGCAACGTGCCCAATCTGCACGTGCTGCCACTTCATGCATCACTACAGAGTTCCGAACAGAGGAAAGTCTTTCCCAAGCCGCCTCGAGGGTTGCGCAAAGTCATTGTCGCTACCAATGTCGCCGAGACGTCCATCACGATTGAGGACATCGTGGCAGTCATCGACACTGGCCGCGTGAAGGAGACGAGCTTCGACCCCGCGAACAACATGGTCAAGTTGGCCGAAGTCTGGGCATCTCGAGCTGCTTGTAAGCAGCGGCGTGGTCGTGCAGGTCGTGTGAGAGCTGGCGAGTGCTACAAGCTGTACACTCGATCTGCTGAGGCGAAAATGGCCGAAAGGCCGGAGCCAGAGATTCGGCGAGTGCCACTTGAGCAGCTGTGCCTCTCAGTTCGTGCCATGGGAGTGGTGGACGTGCCGTCCTTCCTGGCCTCGGCTTTGACGCCTCCAGAAACGCTTGCAGTTGCGGGCGCATTGAAGCTGCTGACTCGTATTGGCGCACTGGATAGCACTGATCTCACAGCGCTTGGACGGCACTTATCCATGATCCCAGCAGATCTGCGCTGCGGCAAGTTGCTCGTCTATGGCGCTGCCTTTGGTTGCCTCGAAGCAGCGCTTACAATAGCTGCCATACTTACAGTCAAAGGTCCTTTTGTGAGCCCAAAGGACAAGCGCGATGAATCCAAAGCTGCTCGAGCAGCGTTTGGAAGCACTCAGGGAGACCTCATCTGCGACCTGCATGCATACGAGGAATGGTCAGACCAAAGAGCGAGTGGTGAACCAACATCTTCACTCCGCAGATGGTGCGATGGCAACTTTCTCAATCATCAGACGCTCATGGACATCTCCACAAATCGCATCCAGTACATCTCTTCTCTGCAGGAGACTGGTTTTTTGCCTTCGAGCTACAGGTCCGGCTCTTCTGTCGGCGACAGTATGAACCGCCACAACACCAGCGAAGTCCTCATCCGTGCCCTGGTCGCGGGATCCTTCCAGCCACAACTCGCACGCATCGACTTCCCCGATAAGAAATATGCCGCCTCGTCCTCGGGCGCAGTTGAGCTCGACCCCGATGCTCGAACGATCAAGTACTACAATGAGGAGAATGGTCGCGTCTTCGTCCATCCTTCTTCCACGCTGTTTGATGCGCAAACATTCCCCGGCAATTCTGTCTACATGAGCTACTTCACCAAGATGGCCACGAGCAAGGTCTTCATCCGTGACCTGACGCCTTTCAATGTCTACAGTCTACTCATGTTCTCGGGACCAATCACGATCGACCCACAAGGACGAGGACTTTTGGTCGATGGATGGGTCAGACTGAGAGGCTGGGCGAGGATTGGAGTTCTGGTCAGCAGAATGAGAATGATGTTTGACGAGGTATTGGCGAGGAAGCTGGATGAGCCTGGGCTCGACATGGGTGAACACGAGGTCGTGAAGGCCGTGAGGAAGCTAGTCGAGCTAGACGGACTGGACCGTTGATTGCACATGGCCGTGCTCTCGCGCAATTTGTTGACATTTCCGCGATACGGCAGTGTCACAGCACGATTCAAGACAAACTTGTCAGATCCAGAAAAAGCATGTCACGTGTTGCAATCCCTCAGCTGGAAATCGACGCGGGGCATTCATGGCCGAGGATACAACCTCCTACACACATCTTCGATATGATGGACGTATATTCAGAGTAGGTACTTGGTAGGCAACATCTCATTTCGTACTTTCGATACATTCAGGCAATCCCTCCACACCACCCACAATGGCCTCGTCATCATTAGAGAGAATCTACCATCATCCCACACAGAGACATGTAGAGTTGCCGCCTGTGGATTTGTTGACACTGCTGTTCGGTCCGTAAAAACTAACACTCTCTTACTGGCATCCTGCTCATCGACGTCCGCAGAATCTGAGCACTCGGCGGCGCTAGATGACACCGTCCTCCACTTTGATGCAAACGACCCAGAAAACAAGATTACGAAAGCTCAACTGTCAACTCTTACGCAAAACATGGCCCACGGACTTCGACACAAGTACGGTATCGGCAAGGATGGTCCCAACAACGACACTGTCACCGTAATTAGTCACGGTCAAATTCTGGTCTCTGCTCTGCTGTACGGCATCATTGCTGCGGGAGGTGTTTATTCAGCTGCTAGTCCTTCTTCCACGGTCTCCGAGCTTGCTCGTCAGGTCAATATCGGAAAAAGCAATCTGATCGTTTGCGGAGTGGAACATTGTGATGTCGCTGTCAAAGCCGCAAAGGAGTGCGGTTTGCCGGCACAGAATGTCTTGCTACTCGACTCCACCAAAGGCGCCTGGAATCTGGCAAGCTTGGAGGGAAACGTAAACGCACTTTCCAAATCGAAGTTGAAATGGCGCCAAGTCTTCGACCCCGTCAAGCTCAAAGCCAGCCTCATTGTCATTCTCTGGTCTAGCGGAACGACAGGCCTGCCAAAAGGCGTCAAGCTGTCTCACACCAACCTCGTGGCCGAGACATACCTGACCTCCCTTAGCGGACGCGAGTGGGCAGCCAAAGAAATGAAAAAAGGAACCTTTGAACCCAAAGAACACACTACTCTCGCTCACCTTCCCATCTCCCACATCGCCGGACTATTCGGCTACCTTATCGGCCCCATCTACGCCGGCGCAACAGTCATCTGGATGCGCAAGTACCGCTGGGACGAACTCCTCAAGTACCTCAAGCACTACCAAGTCACATCCTTTTACACCGTCCCGTCCATCTGGCTGCGAATCTCCAAATCCCCTGAAATCACAACCCACCTCGCGAACCTCGAAGCCGCAGCCACAGGCGCCGCGCCGATGGACAGCGTGCTCCAACAAGCTTCCAATTCGCGCATTACAGACGCCGCTGGGAAGCAGAAACAGACCTTCATCGGACAAACGTGGGGTCTCTCGGAAACTACAGGCGCTGTGACGGCTATCCCGAAAGGTGAAGTCGACTTGTCGGGATGCATTGGGTACATTCTACCTACCGTCGAGCTGCGAATGGTCGATGAAGAGTTCCGCGATGTCGAGCCAGGACAGGAAGGTGAGCTGTTGATCCGGAGTCCACTGGTGACAAACGGCTACTACGATAATCCCGAAGCGACGAAAGCGGCGTTTCATGGGGATTGGTTCTGTAGCGGAGATATAGGAGTCTTGAGAGACGGGAAATTCTATGTTGTGGACCGGAAGAAGGTGAGTTGAGAGTCTGTTTGCTTTTGGACACATTCTTTGCGGAGGGTGGCTAACATAGGTACAGGAACTCCTCAAATACAAAGGCCTGCAAGTCGCCCCCGCAGAAATCGAAAACCTCCTCTTCACGCACCCGCAGATTCGTGAGGCTGCTGTCGTTGGCGTGCCTGCGCCAGAAGATCCCACAACCGACTGGCCCCGTGCGTACGTAGTTGCAGTTGATCAGAGTGGAGTAAGCGAGGCGGACGTGAAAGATTTTGTCAAAGCTCGACTTGCACCCTATAAGCAGTTGCGGGGTGGGGTGGTTTTCATTGATGAGATTCCAAAGTGAGTACTCGATCTCTTCTCTATTGCTCCCGTTGGAAGTGAGGATGATGTATACTGACTTGAGATGCTGTATAGGAACGCGATTGGCAAGTTTTTGAGACGGGATCTGCGAGAGCGGGCGATGAGGGAGTTACTTGCGGTGAGGGCCAAGCTGTAGTGGGGATACGACCAATGCTACTGAGGGGAAGATTACCACTTGCATATGATTGATGTTCTGTGTCGGCCTATCGTAGTCATTTCAGTGATTGGCACGTGCGTGTGCAAGACTCATCTTTGGTCGATCCTGCCCCCTCTTCTGCCGATCGAAGTCTCAAATACTGTCTTCTCGGTTCTCTATTCTACAGGTTTGGCACAAAAGTTGGAAGGATTATCCCTCCACATCCCCACCTCTCGGAAGGAGCATTGGTTCTGGACCCAACGAGCAATGGATACGAGGCTCGTCAGTCGACTGCATATGCACGATTACGTCTGATCACACAAACACGCGCGACCACGCTTTTGAGGTCGTACAAGACGCCTGACACTGCTCTCGCGTGGAACTCCATTGCCTCTCGCGTGGAACTCCATTGCCTCTCGCGTGGCACTCCATTGCCTCTCGCGTGGCACTCCATTGCCTCTCGCGTGGAACTCCACTGCAGCCGCTACAAGCACAACAGCTGGGTTGAGACACTAAAAGGCATAAAAACCTCCTCCTCTTCAGCAAAATGTATCACTTCTCTTATCACTTGTTCATCGATCCAAAATGGCCGCCACATACCACAACACATCTGCCTGCAACCCCGCGACTTTTTCTGCTATTCCCCTTCCTTTCGGTGCATCCCTCCTCGCCACGACAGCTTCAGTGTCCAACTTCACCCGAGATGTCAACTTCGTCTACCGGCAATGGGATCCACCACTCGGTAACGTGACCGCTTCTTTCTGCAACGTGACAGTGACATACACGCATTCGGGTCAAGACGATCAAATATCGGTCGAAACTTGGCTCCCGTTGGAGGATTACAATGGCCGGTTCCAGGGCATTGGTGGCGGAGGTTTTGTTGCAGGCAGATCGGAACGTGTCTATGGCGCAATGCTTGGTGCGGTCGTCGAAGGCTTCGCAGCTGCGAGCTCAGACGCTGGCTTGCTTGATAAGAACGGCGTTGTGAACGAATCGCCGGAGGACTGGGTGCTAATTGGGCAGGGAAATGTTAATCTCTGGAATATAGAGAATCTTGGCAGTAGGAGTTTAGGAGAGGGCGTATGTTGGCCAATGCCCTTGAACGACTTATGGCAATGCTGATCTTATTGCAGGCACAAATTGGCAAGGACGTTATCGGCGCCTTCTTTGGTGCGCCTCCCGAATACTCCTACTTTGCCGGTTGCTCGCAGGGTGGTCGACAAGGCTTGGCTCTTGCACAGCGTTTCCCAGAGGCATACGACGGGATCCTGTCCGCAGCTCCTGCAGTATACATTGCACAAGTCCTGGGGACAATTCAATGGCCGCAGCAGTTCATGAACACCTTGGGAAAGTATCCGTACAACTGTGAGATTCTCGCAATAACTCAGGCGGCTGTAGCATTCTGTGATCTTTTCGATGGTGCGGAAGATGGAATCATTGGAGAACCAGAACTCTGTCTAGCTACCTTTGACCCATACAGCCTCGTCGGGTCTGTCGTCGAGAACTGCTCAGATACTGGCTCCGCGATGACGATCACAGAAGCTGCGGCCAAGGTGTCCGAGGCGACATGGACGGGACCCGTCTCGCCTGATGGCAAGGGCATATGGCCAGGGCCAGCTATTGGAAGTGGTATCAGCGACGACCCTGCAGAATCTTTCACAACTGGAAATACTGGTACCCTCAATGGGAGTGTCGGCGCACCGATAGATCTCGGGACGGATTGGTTACGGCTTTTCCTTGCAAACGACGCCGACTTCGATACGACCAACGTGACACATGCAGACTTCGCGCGACTTGTGGAGCTTGGAGCCAAACGATATTCGTCCATTTTGGATGCTCCAGACCCTGATCTGAGTGACTTCCAGAACGCTGGAGGCAAAATGCTTACATTTCACGGCCTTGTAAGTCTCGCAGCTCATGAAACATTTGCTGTACTCACTAGCTGACTTGGCTTGACTCTAGGCAGACTCTCTTATTCCAGTGAAAGGCATGGAGTACTACTACAACGCTGTTTCCACTCATTCAAATGGCAATGCGCAGGATTTCTATCGCCTTTTCGAAGCCCCTGGAATCGACCACTGTGCGCTAGGCCCAGGAGGACAGCCGTATGCGATCTTTGCTCTGCTCAGAGCTTGGGTAGAGAATGGCACTGTGCCCGAGACTGTCCCTGTGAGCTACAATGATACCAAAGGCGTTGAGCACAATCGAATACTTTGCCCGTACCCGCAAAAGCCAAAGTTGATTGAGCGCAACGCCGATCCGACCATGAGACAGAGCTGGAGATGTGAACAGGACCATGGCTTGGTCCAGCAGACTGCTGATGGTCTTTGGTGATGGATATGTATGTTCGAGGAAATGCATGCTCCTCTTCCGTAAGAAGGTCATGCACCTCAGGCGAGCATTTTCTGAATGGAGGTTGGCTACCCTGCCAACCGTATGACAGCAAAAAGCGGACTGCAATTTGGTAGAACTTCAGAACTTCAATACTGCGTCTGTTGGCCTCTATTAGCTATCACTGCCTCAAGACGCGCATGTGCTCCATTGCGCCTTGGAACTTTGCCTTTCGGGGGGTATCAACATGGGGAGGCATTGTGTTATAGTTATTGATCTTTGGTGCAGGCCAGCAGATTGCGACGAGGAATGTTGATGCGGGAGTAGCCGAGTCCGCTTCTTGCTGTTAGAACTACCACGTTGCCTGCTTTAGAGGTATCAAGGTCTCTGTCAAACACCATGCCAGGAGATACCTCGCTGACGGGAGGGCTGAAAAGTGCGGGCAGCCTCATCGTCTGCTTGCAGTCCTGGCAGCGGTCTCGGATGTAGATTTTCTGCCTACTACGAGTTGTATGAGATCATGTGTCTCACCGAGGCTTTGCACATCTTGAGAATCTCCCGGAGTCTTGTTCTCAAATAGGGACATTCGCACGCGGCTTGCAGCTATGTTCTCGACGGTGCTTGTTAGCATGAGGGCACTGACAAGAGTAGCACTTGTCTTCTGAGACAAGCGATGTCTGCAACTATGTGAGCCGTGTGCATGATGATGTTGTTGTCCGGAGAAGAGAAGCGTTGTAACCTCTCAGCAAGCGAGCTGGGCCAGATGAGACATCCCGGTTGCCGGCTTGGCACTTTTCTTCTCTACCTTCCGAGAATAGTTCTAGCGATCAACAAAACAAATCAACCTTCCTGCCGTGTCTCACACTTGCGAATTCGCTTTTTCGAAGCCGAACGACGTTCCAGAAAAGCTGCGGTCGCATGACAGTTGACTCGAACGCCGAACCATATCCACGACCGTGGACCGACTCCGTCGAGACTACGCAATTTGCAGGTCAGGGATTCAGGGAGTGTAGAACTATGCGACTTCAGCTGGGCTGGTCATGACGATGACAATTCGTCCAATGCTGGACTGTCGACACACGGCATTCATCAGCTGATGCGAACTTGCCACATCGGTATGCGGCTGGTTTGAGAGGTCTGCATGCGAGCACTGCCCTCGTGAGGCGCCCCTAGCAGCGCCCTCAGCATCTGGAATCTCCCCGAATACCGTCTCGGCCGAGCCAAAAGACCGGACAACGTCGACTCAGTCGCTCATGCAAGTGATAGTCGACGCATGAGCTGCGCGACCAGTTGTGCTGCGAACATATCCACTACGGATTACGCAACTCTTGCGACTCACCAGTGGCGACTTGCTGCTGATATCTGAGACAGTCGCCTCGTATAGCTATAACGGTTGAAGTCATGCAATCAAGGTTTACAGACATATGTCCACGACAGCCAAAGTGCGGTCTAATCCAGTCCAGACCCACACACGGAGCTTCATTGGACGTCCACATAATTTTAGGCCGTCACCCTTCAGCAACACGACCAAAGCAGCAAGATACACGTTCGGCGCTACGGTGTGTACCTCGCGGTGCTATACAGAGAAACCTCGCCCACGTTGCATTGACTGTTTGTGGTTGAGTCTGGTACCAGTGTCGACGCAAGTATGAAATGGAACGCTGACATGGCAAATAGGCTTCGCTGATTTGTGAGTAGTGCACGCCACGTGCCGTGTGAGCTTTGTACCTGACGATCAACCACCCTTTTCGGTGACGAGAGAGGGACTTCGGCACCTTCCCGCCGTTGTTTTTACGCACGGCGTTCGGCACTTCAGCATCGTCGAGGTGTGACTCTGGTTCGGACAAGTCGTACACCGTCAAGATATTCGGTACCGTCCTCGTCAGGCCCAAGCAGGCGGTGCCGTGTCTTACTGCCCCCAGCTGGCAACAACTCTCGCGCAGACAGCCCTAAACCAGGACACAAGCCTTTCGCAAACGTTGCATCAGCGCAGTGGCCGAACGCCCGATTATGGAGGCCAGGAGGTATAATCACGGATGTGATCCATCGAGGGCGTCTAACTGAGAATGACCTAGTCACACTACCTTATCGGGACCAGCGTTCTGTTTGCAGTCACTCCCCACGGCTAGCATGACCAGTAAGAGGGCTGCGATTCAGTCTAGCATAGCTCACATTCTTCTTCGCTCCACCAGACATGAGTCTCAGATTGAACCGAGCGCTGAGCGCTTCGACCAGGTTCGAGGCAAGAAGTCAATGGTATCGTGGCTTGGACCAAGCAAAGAAAACGTTCGAGGCGTTGAGCCACGAGGGCCTCACGCAGTATAAGAGGTCCATCGCGGCACGACGATGCAAGAATTCATCATACGACTGTGTTCTATCTTCACTTTTCTTCATCATACCATTCTTCGCCTGAGCTAGGAAACACTTTCCTTTACCAGCTTATACCCAAGCCAGGTCATTTCTTCTTCTTTCGAATTCATCATGCAGCGCGTGGCTCTCGCCTGCGCCGCACTGGCCGCAGTGGTTTCGGCCAACCCAGCACCACTACCTCAACTCGACTTGGCCCAGCTTGCTGCCGCAACGCCAGTGCCACAAGGCCCAGACTTCATTGAAGGAGCTGACGGCAAAGACACTGCGACTCTCTACACCAGCTTGACCATCACCGGCGTTGCTACGGCTCAGGCTACCGGAAATGTTCAGAAGCGTGCATGGCAGGACACCAACTACACTCCCTACTACAAAGCTCTGGATGACGGATATTACACCACCGATCCAGCGCTTGCTGCTACTTCCACCACAACGGCCAACCAACCTTGCATCACTCAGCCAGAAGCTGGTACATACTGTGGCTTCATCAACCCGCTCGACCCATGTGCTCCTCTGCCCGACGGATATGGACCAGTTCCCACTCCAGACACTGCGTCCGCGTTCCTTGCTTTCACCTCGCTGCACCAACTCGCACAGAGTGCCCCAACCAAGGTTCCATCCAAGGACGGCAACCAGTACACTCAGGTCTTCAAGGACTTGAATGGATTCGTTGACGGAAACTCGTACCTTGGCATGTTCAACCTCAAGCAGTACAGCGTTCCGGACTGTGCTGCTCGTTGCGACGCTACCGATCTTTGCACTTCTTTCGTAGGTGACGACAAGCAACCCACACCGAGACATAAACTGACACAGACACCAGAACATCTTCGCTGAACGCGAGCCATCTGTCAACCCAACAAACAACAACTCCAACTACGATCCCGGCTACCCAACTGTTTGGGGCCAGTATTGCCCGTATGTCTCCTCATTCGCTCTTTCCACATCTGAGCTCAGAGAATTAACAATTTGGCAGTAACCCAAAATCCATGACCTCCTTCAGGTGCCGCCTTTACGGCTCCAACCTCGACGCATCTATGGCCACCAACAAAGGCGGCAAGCGTGAGGACTTTGAAATTGTCATCACCGGCAGCAACGGCTACGACAAGACCAACCAGGTCACTCCACCAGACTGCACGACCCCAATCGTCACCAGCACCGCGGCCCCAAGCAAGCCAACTGGCACCACTCCCAAGCCACCAAAGTACCCATGGAAGAAGCCAGAGAACTGCGGCAAGAAGGGCATCAACGCACCAAAGTACCACATGGGCAGCAAGTTCTTCCCCGGCCCGTTTAACCCTCAAGTCTGCTCCAACTACGCTCTCCTCCAAAACGAAGTCAACGCCAAAGCTGGCAAGAGCCAGTGCCAGATGTTTAACGCGTAAGCCATATTCCATTTCCCTCCCCCGTTTTCCACCCTCTCCCTCTCGCTAACCTATCTCGTTCACAAACAGCTACTACCTCCACAAGAACAGCTACTCCTTCGGCACCTACTGCTCGCTTTACAGCACCTACCTCGAGGCGAACAAATGGGCCACCATCGGCACGACGTACGGCAACCACGGCAAGGACAAGTACGAGTGCAAGCAGAGCTGGACGTACACCCTAAATGTGAGTGCTAAGAGCAGCAGCGGTAGTTCGTGGAACTGGAATGCTATGGTTGAGAAGTGGGCCAGTCTGTGGTAGAGTAGACCAGAGTAGGAAATGGTAGGGAGGTACTGTAACAACAGGAAGAGGAAGAGAAAGAGGTAGAGTCGCAGAACCCTTTGTAAGAGAAGACAAGACGGACCACTTTGTATCAGCAGTCGGTGTTTTTTGGTTCTCTGTATTAGAACTATTCTATGAGCACCCCGCATTTTCACAAGGAGCAAGTTCGCTGATTCGTTCCTTTCTTTTCCATGCAGACACATGGTCAATCTAAAGAACCTGCTCCAAAGCCCGCTCCAAAGCCCGCTCCCAAGCCAGCGCCAAAACCCAAGTACACACCATCGAAGAAGGGTGGCAGGGGATATTGAACATGGATAGATCGATGGTCAATTCTTGCGGAGCGCTTCGTTCCTTGTTCATACATCTGCTTTTTGATCGCTTCAGTGTAAATAAGCAATGAACCTTGACGCTTCATGCTTCTAGTTGCAATGTTGTCCTCATATTCCTGTCCCAGTGTCTCCAGACAATCTCGCCGGATCGCACTTTCCTCTCTATCGCCAGCACGATCTTCAAAACGAAGCCAGAACCATGTAATGCCGGATCAACTTGTGCCACTTCGTGTCTGTGGCAACGCACTCCGCGACATCCAAATTCAAGTCTGAACTGCCTCATGTGGCGTCCTGTGGTATCATCGTGTCGACGATGTTTGCCATCGGCAGCGAAGACATAGTGGTCGGTGCTCGAAGAGCTTCGCCGAGTATCGGCCTAGATCAGTGAGTATGGCGACGAGCGTGACTTCTTCGTTGGTCGACATGATGGCCGTGTGGCGAGGCATGCTGAAGCATAGTGCTAGAACCTGCAGACACCATGGTTCTAGTCACATCAATGCCGGAATGCCGTAGGTGATGGAAGCACCTTTAAGCTGTGGCGGAGGTAACACGATCATCAGGCCCATGCTTGTCCGAAATACGCAGCTGAGGTTGTCCTGGCCCCTCAGTCGTTGTAGATCCGCTGCATGAGCTGGAGTAAAGCATATCGGCGCGCATGTCACAACGCCGCAAAGAGGTGCACGCCGCTCACGTCTGGGGCTTCTTGGACGCGTCTGCACCTCCAAGCGCTTGTGCAACGGACTCGATGCCATCCACCTCGCCGCGCCCTATTCGCCTGCCCGCCGCCAATGATGCGTTGGACGAGGAGTCAAGATCAATGCCTTTGCGTTCAAGAGCGCGACGGCTCTGGTTCTCCAGGTAGCGCCTGCGCCGTCCTTCGGCGCTGTCTTCATCATCGTATCGTCCATGCTTGGCAGTCGGAATGTTCTGCATGGCATTTTTGAGCTGCGCAAGAAGCTGCTGCATCGCCGGGATTTGGCTCAGGGCAGATTGAGTATCCCGCTCTAGATGTCTGCTCTGTCCAGATGCCGCGTTCAGGAATGCAAAAGGCGAAGTACTCGGCGCAGCATCGGATGTGGGCTCAGCGCCGATCAAGGCACTCAACTGCTGCAGAATCACAGCATTCTTGGCCTCCTCAGCCTTGAGCATAATGTTCAACTTTGCAGTCTCGTGCAACTTCTTCCTTTGCAACTCCACTGCTTCAGGACTTGGCACGTCTTCTGTGGTGACCAGGTCCACACCTTTGTAGTGGTCCAGCCGCACCCAATTTGCCAGATCGTCCTCTCGGTGTCCCACGGCCAGGATGTTGCGCAGCGTGTAGATTTCAAACTTGTCAAAGTCCTTGTCGACCGTCGCGTTCAGCAGACTTTCCAGCTTCACGATGCCGTTGTCGATTTCATTCTGCTTGAGCTCCGCCAGCGCGTCTTGCCGTGCCTCGTCGCTGGGCAGTGCGGCTGCCGTCTCTCGATCCAGCTCAAAGCCCAGCTGCTCGGCCGTTGTGCCTCCAAAGCCCTCTTCAATGGCGTTCACAGCACGGAAGACCAGCTCGTTGACCGTGTTGATGATGTCGTCCAGCAGAGTCAGCGGCGTGTATCGAAAGTGCTCCGTCAGCAAGGCAGTAGTCGTCTGGTTCGTGGCCGCCATGGTGCCCGTTGCTGCCTGCCGTCGACGCGTCGTGAAGCTCGCCGGCGTGGTGTCGAAGACGCGAGATAAACACGCGGGGTGAGAGAGGCCTGAGGCAGCAACACGCACGTGACCAAATCTCACATTTCCATGCCAACTTTCACAGTCTTTCACATCACACCAACTTTCACAGTCTTTCACATCACACCAGTCTATGTGACTACAGACACCAACACGACAATACCTGTTCCTGTCAAATTTACTCGTGCACTGAGGATGGCGACACGGCATGAATCTGTTTCGAGACATCGAGTCATGCGCTCCAGCGGCCACGATTCGCCATGGCGTTTGTGGCAGAACCGTTGATGCAAAGGTTCTCTCAGTCCTTCGAAAGCTACGCGATGTGCGATCCGTGTTCGAGGTCAAAGGTGTCCAGAGCGCCAACGACGATTGCTCACCTGAGACGTAGTGCATACATCGATCGCAGGAAGAGATATGTCATCAGGGCTGGCAAGGCGCAAGGCGGACGGAAAACTGCTGCTCTTCTTGCACAAGAAAGAACAGAAGATCTCTCGTCCTGCGGATCACAAAGCAGACTGTAGAACCGCGAATCGGGAGCTGACCAGGACGGGCACTCTGGGTTGTATTGATCCAAATTGCCTCGATCGTTTCGGTCGGTCCAAAAGCACGCCTGCAGGGTCTTCCCCAGTTTTCCCCGTCTTTTCCCACAATGCAATGGTGTGGTGTTGGTGTTGACATCTCTGTCCAGATGCATTCCGGTGCTACTAGAACTATAGGGCCCAGCTCGGAGAACGGGTCATTTGGCAGTTATGCCGCATCTTCCGAAGCACGACATCACGCTGCGTGTGACCACTATTCTATACAAACCGTCCCGATGACTGCTGTACTGTATACACAACATCCAGATGACCATGCTCAACCTCATTCGAGTCGAAGCCGATGCTACGAGCCTGTGTAACGATGACATTCATTTGATGAGTGATCTCGGTAACGGGGTCGTTGTTCATTCCTCCAGCTTTCAGGGTCCACGATGACATACCAGCATCGTCTTGGCTGGAACGCTCCACAGGCCGATGGGAAAAGCGCGGACTTGTTGACATATAATTCTTAGCCGCGATGGGTACAGGGCAAGTGAGGCCCAGATCACGGCTGCGGACTTTTTGGGTTAGCAGAGGTGCTACCATAGGTTGAGGGTCGCTCATCAGCACAAGTGCCTCAGCGTCAGTGGCAAACACTGCGCAATGTTTGCAGGTTTCCGAAGTGCTTCTGCTTCGCATCAGGGCTCGTCAGCTCGTACGGTAACGTCCTATATGGGAAGGCATTTGAGCGCCCGGCGTCATCTGCCAAGTCTCAGTGATGGATCGTGGCGCTTGTGGGCTTCTCGAGGCGTCTGGGGAGGCGTCGCGAAGTGGCGACGCTTAACTTGAACACTATCGAGATGCGGTGCAGAACAACAAGCCCAGACCAGAGATGACGATTTCAGCAAGACCCGCAGTCTGACCGTGTTTGCCGGACAGAAGAAGCAAGAGATCAGTGTAGCTTGGGACGGCGCATCGTAGCACTGCACACCCACCGAAGGCTTGTCAGGCTCTGCATGAGCCTAGCGAGTCCCCGCCAACCGCCAAACACGATGTATACGACCAGTTTTACGCAGATCTGTAGCTTGCCATCTGGGGGCAAACTCTTTCCTCGAACAGCACTGCTCGCGCCAAAAGATATTCCTCAAACCTTCTCAACAGGGCCAAGTGAGATGCTGTGGACGCAACCTTCTCCGCCATCTTGCGCTCGTCTAACAAATGTCTGATTCGCGATTGGTCATTCGCCAGGCGAAGTCCCATCTAAGGTGACCCGACACTGGCATCACACGTCCAAACTGGTCGACCCTTCAGATGTGGTAATCTCTCGCTGTTAACAGAAGGTCCCGTTGTATATAGTGCTCCCTCACGACTCCAAGACGATTCTTTCCTTCGACACTTGAGATCCCCTCCTCGAAATCTACCACTCGATATCCCTCAACCATCCTAATCATGGTCAAGACATCCGTCGCAATTGCAGCCCTCGCTGGGTACGCCGCAGCATGGCCTCTGGTCATGGAGCAGGATGCGCTCCTTAAGCGTGCCGCTGCTGGTGGCCGTCTCAACACTGGTGCTGGTCACCCGAATCCAACATTTAACGCACAAGAACAATATGTCGATGTCACGGATGGTGGACCAAACCCATTCAGATCACCAGGTGCTCGCGACCTTCGTGGTCAGTGCCCCGGCCTCAACGCCGCCGCCAACCATGGCTTTTTGCCACGAAATGGTCGCGCTACTGTCTCCGACACAGTCACTGGTCTCGGAAAGGCATACGGCATGAGCCCAGATCTCGCCGCAGGTCTTGCGGTCATTGCCATTCTCATCTCTGGTGATATTCCTTCTGGACAGTGGTCGATTGGTGGAGGCTTCCCGTCAAGCTTGCCACTTCTTCTCAGCAACCCCAAGGGTATCGTCGGCAGTCACAGCAAGTACGAAAACGACGCGTCGATTGTTCGTGGCGACGCGTATCTCAACAATGGCAACGTCGGTGTTGTGCAATGGCGCTCATGGAACGCTCTGTATGCCGCTACTGGTGAGGGAACTGATGGCCTTACATTGGCCAAGACCACCCAGCACGCCGATGAGGTGACCACGTTCTCCCTCGAGAACAACCCATACGCTTTCTGGGGCCCCTTCTCCGGACTGGTTGCGCCTGCTGCGCACAACTGTGAGTATTGCCTGAACGTTGCAAGTTTTTTGCACATGCTGACATGAACATCCAGTCGTCGTCAACTTCATGTCCAACCACTCCGCCGAAGCAGCAGGCGGATTCCTGTCTCAAGACGTCCTCAAGCAGTTCTTCGCCATCCGTGGCACTGGTGCTGGTGCCTCCGGCGAAAACCCAGGCGACTTCGTGCACGACCGCGGCCAAGAGCGTATCCCGCTCAACTGGTACCGCCGCAGCACTGCAGATGCATACAACCTGCCAGATGTCTTCATCGACCTGCTCGCGGGCGCGCAGACGAATCCTAACACTTTGAGAGTCGGAGGCAACACCGGAACCGTCAATTCGTTCACTGGCCTCGACGTCAGCGATCTGACCGGTGGAGCTTTTAACGGAGCGACTCTCTTCGAGGGAAACAACCTCGCATGCTTCGCATTCACCGCTGCTCAGGCAGGCGGTATTGACCAGCTCGACGGTGTCCTTAGCGTTGTTCAGGGAGCCCTCAAGCCATTGACCAGCCAGCTCAACAACGCAATCGCCGGTCTGTCATGCCCACAGCTTACTGCGGCCAACTTCAACAGCCAGCTCTTCGAGGCCTTCCCAGGTGCAGGCTACGCCAACTAGAAGATTCAAAGCGATCTCGTTGGTAGCTTTGTCACGATTGTGGCGAGATTTGAGGAAGCGATTCAGCGGCAGTGTCTCAACAGACAAGAGCAAATGTACTTATTTCGTAGCAACAACGTTTGTTCAAAACTACTTTGATCTTGCATAAATCGTCACCGTCTTTATCCGTCTAGTGCAGAGATGATTTTGCAACTCAGCAGGAAACAGTTGCTCGTCTGCCACCGTTTCTTGTTAACAAAGTCCCATCAAAGCGTCAACAACACCCTCCTCCTCCGCCAAGCCCCAAAATTCGGCGACATCAACGACGATAGCCATGACCATACCATGACGAACCAACATCCTCAGCCTTACAGCCCTTTACCGCCGATCTAGCTTCCATGAAGCATGCGCCGAACACAACCGGAGTAGAATAACCTCTTCACTGCCGACCGAAGAGTGTAGATCCGGAATGTTTGATACGATTCTACCATGGCAAAAACGAAAAACCAAAATGCCACATGGCGTAGCCTCAAATCGTGCATGCATACCGCAAACACGCGACCGCAACGGGGACGGGAAGATCAGGCGGGAAAGAAGGGCGCGTGTCTTGTTTGATTGTGTGCGATCGCACAAGACGGGAGGGGAGAGGAAAATGTATAGAAGTGGAATGGACGCCACGGCCCCCGAGGAGGAGTGATGATGCGATCGCTCACTTCGAATCCGGCACGGCCAAGACGCAAGGGCCGAGTGAGAGTGTGTTTAGTTGGACTGCACCTGATGAGCTGATGGAGAAGGCATGAAAAAGCTGTTGTGCTCATGCTGTTGAGAAAGTGTGTATGCGAAAGAACGAAAGAGAGTCAGTGAGCTGAGTGCGTGCGTGCGTGTGTGCTGACGTTCACCCGCATTTAGTATTCTATTCCATGTCGGCCATCAATCACATAGAGCAGTCACTGGTCGTACAAGTCGCCACTTCTGGCTTCTACGGGAAACGATGATCTGCAATGCCACACAGATCAAAAGTCTTGACATCTTGTGCCTGAGGCGGGTCTGCTATAACGATATCCTCCTCTGCTGGGTCGCCAGCCGGCGGATATGCTTCGTCAAAGAGCAGGTGCCTCGCTCCGTGTCCTTCATTTGAGCAACAGACATCAATGTCCAATCTGGAGCTTGTGGCCGTCTTCAGCAAGTCGGTTTCGATCCAGACGAGAATACAGATAGCAGCAATCGAGTCTGCCACAAAGCCTGTACGACATTGAACTCCGACCAAGCCTTGCCCGTCCTGGCAGAACTAGCTGCCAATCTGTCAAAGTGCGAGAAGTTCAAACAGCGTAGAATCCAAGTTCACTCAACCGTTCGGCACCGAGACCGCATCTGATCGAAGAGAGGTCGAAAACCGTGATTGTTTTGGTCTGGTTTGCGGGGAATACCGACATCCAGACTGTTTGGTGAAGCGGTGAAGGTTGTCATATGAGCCGTGTGTGGATCTCGTCAGGCTCTCGACAAGTCCACAAAATCCAGACCCGAACATCCAGCTCCTTCGCAACATCAACCAACGCGTTGATAGCATTGCCATCTCGCCGTACATGAACCAGAGAAGCCAGCAAAGCAACACATGCCAGTGAATCCTGATGCTCTATCCCGCGTGCCAAGAGAGCAGCTTGCCAAAAGACCCCCAATGCAGCAAACAACCATCTATCCCACCCATACACCCTCCTACGCCGGCGCCTCAAATCTCTGCACACCACTATACACTTCCGCCACAGTCTTCCCATTGCCACTCGCATTCGCGTTCGCATCATCAAATGACGCATAACCCACCTGTTGATGCCGATCGCTCGCAGGAGAAAGATACTCGTAGCCATCTGCACGCGCAGCAGAAACACCAGAACTCTGCATCTGTGTTTCAGGCGAGGAAGCCATGGCCGCGTAAGCATCATGCTTGGCAGGATTGATCAGTATACTGCCTTGGTGGTCGTGCTGCCGACGGCCTTGGAAGAGCAAGAAAGTCACAGCGGCGAGAGCACAGAGCAAAGGCACGCCGAGGCCAGCTCCGATTCCGATCGCGGTGGATTGTTTGATGTAGCCGGTTTGAGCGGCAGTGAGAGTTGCGGTTATAGTTGCCGTGGCTTGATTTGCATCAGAGATGTTGTCGGTTTTTGTGCAAGTTGTCGTCGAGTTGGAGGGTGTGGATGCCGTGAGAGGCGTGTACGCTCCGTGGCGGAAGACTGCGTCCGAGCTACTGCAGCAGTTGGTTCCACTGTGAGGAGTCAGTCGGTCAGTTTGGTGGAGAGTCGTGGACTGGATTCAGCAGAGAGAAAGAGAATACTCACCTCCCAGCGCCACCTGCACAACACCAATTTTCTCCGCATGGGTTAATCCACGTGTTCGCATCATTATGCACTATCAAGAAAGAAACAAACACATCAGCATTCTCTTCTCCTCCTCACCTGCGTCATCAATCCGAAACTTACAATCAAGACATTTCCCGGGACACCCCTCGCCGCCATCCGCCCAGTCCTGCTCTGTGCACATGCCGCGATAAAACGCTCCACCCGTGTCAGACCAACACATTCCCCCGGTGAAGCACGCATCATTCGACTCGCCGCCTGTCAAACAGCACGTCTTGGATCCAGGACACGCGGTCCAGGTTTTCTTGCTGTTTTCAAAGACGCCGCTGGCGACTTGGGAGCCGTTGGAGTCGTAGCAGGGTGTTTGCTGTGCGCTGGCAAAGTGGGCGGAGAGGAACGGGAGGACCGCCGCAAGGAGGAGTTTTCTTGTTGGCATGTTGGGGAGATTGCTACTATCTGGGTCTTTATGGCTGAACAGAGATGTCAGTATCGGTGGGATCCAAGTCCAACAAGTCCTAGAAGCGCGTGTCACTGATATCGTGGATGCAAGAAACAAACAAACCGACAGAAGAATGGAGATGCAGTTGCAGTTGTTCAGCAGGTAAGATGGTTAGCACACAGCGACTCCCCAACCCGGGAACAACATCCTTCAATGCAAAGTCTATGCGCTGAAATCCTTGAGCAAGAAAAGGCACAACAGGATTCCCATCCTCGCTGTCATGCAGCATCGCCGCAATCTCGAGCGCTGCAAAAGCGGAGCTGCAATGCTGTATTTATCGCTTAGCTCCAGCACACAACCTATAGCTGTTGGTGCCAAGGCGGTCCGCCGGACGGCTAGGCTGGGGTTCAGAGGAACAGTCCTAGGTTTTGCCGAAGCTTGCTGTGTGATGGTCTGCATCCTTCTCGGTCTTGTCGTACTACTACGGTGTACCGTATGGCGGATGAGTGATACTGCTTGTGAAGGTGAGGCGGAGTGGTCTGGTCTGGTCTGCGTCTTGGTCAACAGGAGGTCTCGCCCCACGATGTTTCGTGTCTTGTTGGACTGTTCGCATTTCATCACGGTCTACACAACGCCGGGCCTGGTACTGGACTTCCATGACTCCGCACGCACGCGCTGCTCTTCTATGTTCAGGCACTGTGGCCTCCAACGCTGAGCCTCTCCAAACATCGTCTCAATATGCTCCCATTACAATGCATCCTAGTTCGGTCATATGCGTCCATCAACACGTCTACACGGTTAGCTTAGCAACCCCAGCAGCCGCCACATCGGCATCACCGGCATTGGCTTGCGCAGTCGCAGCTGGCTTCTCGTTCTCCTTTGTCATTTGCACCTTCTGCTGCAGAGAAGGGTGGTTGCCGCCTCGCAGGTACGTCTCGTACTCTCCAATCTGCTTGCCGGCGCTCTCCCAGCGTTTCCTGTAAGCATCGCGCCTCTTCGTAAACTCTGCCTCGAACGCCGGCCAGTACACAGAGTGCTCGTAGTCAAAATTGATGTCTCCACCAAAGGTATCCCACAACTGCTCCTTAGGAATGTAATTTTTCATGTCCTCGTTGAACTTCATCTTGTCTCTCGTCACGGGGTCGATGAACGATGAGATGAGCTTGAAGAAGGCATTGACATACCACGGTGTGTCAGTGATGAGTGCCCGGCCGAGTCGTTCTGGGTTGTGTGTTTGGAGAATGTTCAGCACGGCCTGTGCTTGACCCATGCTCGGGACCGCGCCGCTCTTGGCGCCTTTGAAATTGATGATGAGGCAATTGCTCTCCTGGCCAGCCGGCATCATTTCGATGGTGCGGTCCAGCATATAACACAGATGGTGGATCTGTCGGTCTGACATTTTGGTGTTTTGCCTGCCGGGGCTGAGATAAAGACACGGGCGCTGGTCTTTGTCAAAGCCAAGCTGGACCTGCTTGCCCGTCTCGTTCTCGGGACTGATATAGTCGTGTGTGAAGGTGTCTGCACCATACTCTCGCCGCCAGCTAAGCGTGCCCTGCAGCCGCTTCAAGGCATCTGCAGTCACCCACTTGGTGGCGCGGAGATAGCGGAGAAGACACTCGCGGGTCAAGAACATGCGCTCTCGGTCCTCGATTGGCACCTGCGCGGCGTTTTTAGCGGTCGAGGCAGGCACGGTGGTCCATTGCGAGACCTGGGCCAGCACCGCGGCGTATTTGGTTTCCTGCTCGGGCGTGAGCGGTGCTGGGGACGGGGGAGTGGTGCCCGCCGCCGGTCGAGGAATGGGCGTCTTGACAGGGCCGTCGGTGGACGCCTTCCACTCTGCTTCTTGCTCCTGTTCTGCCGCCACAGCGCTGCTCGCGGGCGTCGTCGCCGAAGCTACCGACTTGAACGACTCAACGGACGCTGCGCTCGAGGTCTCTGCAGTGCCGTTCTGCTGCTCCTTCTCTTGCAGCACAGTCCCGTTCTGCGCGGAGGTCGCCACTGCAGCCATGACAGGCGGTATGCAGTATATGAGTGAGTACTGTGTATGAGCACCGCTCGATGAATGTCCCGGCTGCCTCTTTCTGCTCCTGCTCCTGCTCCTTCTCCACTGCCAAGACACTCGATAGCTGTGGCCACGGGTAGCGACTGGAAGGTACGACTCTGCCAGGGAGGGAGAAATCGTACGACGACCACGAGGAGGATCGCGTGGAGGATTGGAACGCCCAAACGAGAGCTGCCGTGTGAATTATCGATTAGGCTTCCAGGGGTCCAATTGACGTAACTCTGACTTCGCCTTCACATCAACCATCGACAAACGACAACAACAATTTTCGAGCGAGAAAGATGGGAGTCAAGCAGAAGAAGCAGAGTGGCGGACCGCACTGTCATTAGATGCTGCTGCTGACTCCTCTGCAGAAAATGCTCTCGCCTCGGATGCTCACGCTTCACTATCTGATCCTTCCCCTGGTCTCGGTTGCTCGCATAATGTTAGATATTTATTACTCGGCGCCGTTAAGAATCCGAACTCCGAGTTTTTCTCTCATCGTTGACAACACTAACCTGGAACATCGCTCAGCCTTACGAGGTGAGATCGGGAGCGTCTAGAAGGCTATGCCTGCTCAAATCTGTTCAATGCAATCCTTGCCATTGTCTAGGATATCATTTGTACAAGATGGAGGTGTATCTAAGGCAGTCGTATAAGTCGTACTCGCATCGACCGGCACGGGTCTATGCCACCGTTTCTGGCTCTGTGGCCGAATAGTTGCCCGCGGCATCTGCATTGTCTGTGTACCTCACCATGTGCAGGAGCTCACTGCAGGCCATCCAAGAAATGAGGCACATTTTTGACGGCTGAACAACCAGGTTCTTGAACTTCATGCAACGAATTCAGCGAATTCGACAGTGGCAGATGTTTCGCAGACGCGGCCACTAAAGGTGCATTCCAACCATGTCATCTTTCATAATATGAAACATTGAATCGGTTCTGCCAGATCTTCCCTCATCGCCGCCAACCTCCTCTAACCCTAAGCGGTCCGATGTTCTGCCGGAACTGTTGCACCGAATCATTAAAGTCATGCAACCTTTGCGAAGAACGCAAACGCCTGCTCGTGTTCATCGCGCTCGTGCAAACAATCGCTCCGAAGGAACATGAAGTTATCTGCAAAATTCGACATCGCATGACCGGCACGCGTGCAGACGTGGTTGGCATGCGAAGCGGATCCTTCTGCCCATCTCCAAACCAACAGCGCCCGTCTCTCGACGCACGTGTGCTCTGTTCACGCTTCCGTTCTCTCATCAACGACGCCTCCGCCGCCAAGACCAGAAACCTTTATTGCAGCGCGCATGCAGCTAAACAGTGCAAGACTTGCTAAGCCGTCTAAGCTCTGATGAAGCATGCCAAATACAATGCTTGTGATTGGTGGTGTTCCTTGCTCTCGCGTGCAGAACTTTGATGCCATATCCCAGCCAGGCACGAGACCGCATGCCGGGAGAGCTTGCCAGAGGAGGCAGCTAGAAAGCTGGCATAAGACATGGAGGCGTGCCCGTCGCGAGAAAAGGTGAAAGCAGCCTCAGGTCATCAGTCTGATCGCCACAGAGACTTCTCAAGATGAAGCTCTCCATCGTCCTGTTGCTCGCGTGCTCTCTTCTCGCAGAGGCGAATTGGAAGACAAACCTCAACTACCGTTCCCCTTCACACAACCACCCGGGTCTGGGGATCTCCTTGCACAAAGTCAACAAGCGAAATACGTGAGTAATGTAGTCTCTTCTGACGACAACGCGAAGCTGAAAATGCCCACAGTCTACAGAAGGCATTCGAAGCATCACAGCTGAACTTCACGCACGGCGTAGCTTCTGGCGATCCATATCCAGACTCAGTAATCCTTTGGACGCGTCTCGCGCCCACAGTCGCCTCGAACGATACTGCGGGCAATTCCACCTCAAGCGACTACATCCCGTTGTACGATCATGGCTCAAAGCAAGTCTCTACCGCACCAGTCTGCGCAGAGTGGAAGGTGTCGAAGACGGCAGACTTCAAACACATTGAAAGCAGCGGAAAGGCATATACATCCAGCGATGTCGACTACACCCTGAAAGTCGAGGCCGATAATTTGACTGCCTGGACGAGATACTACTACCAGTTCAACGTATGTGGGAGTAACAACACCAGCCCGCTTGGTCGCACAAAGACCATGCCACATCCAAACGACTTCGTGGAAAGGGTCGGGCTAGCCGTGTTTTCATGCAGCAACTTTCCGTTCGGCTTCTTCAACGCCTATGGCAACTCAGCTCGCAAGGACAACGTAGATGTGGTACTCCACGTGGGAGACTATCTGTATGAAAGTGCAGGCAATGGCGATTATGGAAATGGGGAGTCTATCAACAGAGTCCCGACTCCGGCCAAGGTCATCTACACTTTGGAGGACTACCGCGAAAGACATGCCACGTATCGCACCGATGAGGATCTACTGCTGTCTCATCAGACTCACCCCTGGATACCGGTGTGGGACGACCACGAGGTATACTTGGCAACGCATGCGAGGAGACGAACGACATGCTGACTGTGACAGGTGTCTGACAACACATACCGTGACGGCGCTGCCGAGCTGAACAACACCGAGGCCTCCTTTGTTATGGATGGAGGCGTGTCTGTTGACCAACGCAAGATGAACGCTGTCAGAGCCTACTTTGAATGGATGCCGATCCGTCAAGTCGAGATGGACGACAACCTTCGTATCTGGCGCAGCTTCCAGATTGGCTCACTCTTCGACTTGATCATGCTGGACACTCGTCAATACGACAGATCCATCACGGATTTGTACTGGAATACGTGAGTCAACACATCCATTGAGCACGGGTGCAAACTGACTCTGTCCCACAGCGACTACATCCACGCCATCTCAAACGACGTCGGCCGCACCATGATGGGTTCTCGCCAGGAAAACTGGTTCTACAACTCTCTTGGCGACTCGGCGAATCGCGGCGCAAGATGGAGGATCATTGGCTCGCAGACTGTCTTCTCGCGCATCAACGAGTCTGTCTCCTACGGCAATGTCAATCCTCTTGACTACGATGCATGGGACGGCTACCAGGCCAACAGGAACAGGACGCTAAACTTCTTGACCGAGAACAACATTGGGAACAACATCGTCATCAGTGGTGATAGTCACGCCTCGTGGGTTTCCGACCTGGTCTGGCTCGACCACGCCAACTACTCTGCCGAAACTGGTGCTGGGGGATTGGGTGTTGAGTTTGCAGGCTCCGCCGTCTCATCACCTTGCCCATATGGTCAAAACATCACGCTCAAGTCAGCCAACAACTTCTCTGATGCCCTTGAAGCTGCCAATGGCGAACTCCACTGGAACGACTTGTACTATCGCGGGTACTACGAGCTGCACCTCAACTACGACGAGGTCAACGCCAGCTTCTTCGGCCTCCCGGATATCCTCACGCGCAATCCTCTGGAAATCAGCTTGGCCAACTTTACAGTCAAGAGCGGTGCCAATGCTTTGCAGCGGCCGATTGCTGGCGGCGTGGCGGAGAGTGGAAGTCTGAAGGGTGGTCGCATTTCGCAGACTAATGTCACGAATAACACCGAGACTGGTCAGTATACTGTTAAAACGTTCGACCAGGAGGACATCTAGATCAGGATCTCAGCAGCATGGTCACGAAAGAGATTATCGACAGATCGCGGATGTGCTGTAGCAGCACGATGACATGTGCCAAGGATCGCGTCAATGTTTCAGGACGCAACTTCCAACACTTCCTCCTCCAGTGCAGCAACGTCGCTTAGCAGGCGCCATTCATGATGTTGTTGCTATCGTGCTGGCCATGTCGCAAAATCATGCTGTCATACTCTCCTGATCGCATACCATAACCTCTGACAGCAAACTGGCGCTGGTCGCCGGGCTGTTCCTCGCCCTCACTCAAGAGCAGCTACAGTCTAGAATTCACTATGCGCCCCTTCATCTATCTTCTCTTTGGGCTGGTCGCCGCGACCTCACATCGCAGGAATAGCCACCTCGGGCAACGACAGGGCAGCGGAGGCGTCAGCATCACCATAAACAACAAGTGTCCCGACACCATCTGGCCAGGCATAGCCGAGAACGATGGGAGATCCAACGACGGCTTTGAATTGAAAGCCGGAAGCTCCAGGACAATCATCGTCGCCTCGAATTGGAGAGGTCGCATCTGGGGCAGGACAAATTGCAGCTTTGACGGAGGGGACAGTCTGCCCGGAAAGTGCTCCACGGGAGAGTGTGGTGCCCTGAAGTGCCGACAAGCTGGCAATCCTCCAGCCACTCTAGCAGAATTCGAGATGTCAGGCGCTGGTGATCAGGCATACTACGACCTCAGCCTGGTCGACGGCTACAATCTACCTGTGGCAATAGTGGTGGAGCCCAACAACGTTCCAGCCCTCGCCAATGTCAAGCTCAGCCAGAAGAACCCTTCTTGCATCGGTAGCGTTGACGGCTTCGCTGCTTCCAACTTCGATCCCTACAGCAACGGGCAGCAGTTTCTAGGCACTTCCGGCAGCGACAGGCTGCCCTTCGAGACGAAGACCACCATGCAGAGCATGGGCACATGGTGTCCCTTCGACTTACTCACTGCTCCGCCGAGCGTCCCTGGTGATGGGGTGTATCCATACCCAGATGGCAATGTGAAGCGACCGCCTTTCAGTCCTTGCATCTCGGCGTGTAACAAGTACAACAAAGCTAAGTACTGCTGTACTGGACGCTACGACCGTGGAAACTGCGGTCCAAACTACTATTCCAGGGCCGCGAAAGCTGTCTGTCCGGACGCCTACTCGTATCCGCATGACGACACAGACAGTATGTTTGGTGTGCCAAAGGGCGGGAACTGGGAAGTTGTGTTCTGTCCTGGCGGGAGGAGCACGAACATTCTGGCGGGTACGAGTGGAAAGGGCTGAAGGGAAGACGGTGTGAGAGTGGAGGACTTGCTCAGCTGAGATACCCTATTTGATGTGAGCGTGCTCGCGAGAATTTTACCCACTGGTCATCAACAAGAGTGCCCCTCTGGCGCGACCAAGAGTAACAGTCTGTGCAGGAAAGCGGGCATCGCAAGATCTTGAGATGCGAGCGCGCGTTCTTTCCGTCTCTCGATCATGGTCAGGGGCTTGCACTCAAGAAACTCGCGCGTCCTACGTCAGGGGGCTTTCCGAAGCTATCTACAAGGTGAATTCTTGTTCTTATGCCCCGACATGGCAGATGGAGGTCATTTCTTCGATTCACAACACTTGCCAGGCCAGCGAAAGTAAGCATTGCAGCTGGCAAAGTGCTGATTTGATTTGCACGCTGTGACCCGCTCCGAACTGCCCTTCTCGTGCAGGATGCCAGATCTGCTCTTGATACACTTGTAGCATGCGCATGCAGGGCGTCAGACTGTGAGCTTTCAGCTACAGCCGCGGAGTCCAGCCACAATTTCTTGATGATGTTGCCCGACAGAGAGACTGCATCTCTCAGTTGGCTCGAATTTAGACTGAGTGGCACAGGGGCAGACTTGTCAGCCAAGGTAGTAAGTACACGTTTCTGGAAACTATGTGGTGCAAGGCTTGATTGCTATGATACCATGGTTCGCAGTTTCACTGCTCATGAATGAGTACAACAAGAGAACACGGAAGGATGAGACGAGTGCCCCGTTTGAAGCTGAGCACAACACACAAGTCCGCAATGATGCCTCACAGGACCGCGTGGCGAGCGTGCCAAGGCTGGTGCTATTTGTGGTGCTGTCATGTATGCTAGACTGTCGATTCGTCCGCCTCGGAGCAGCCTCTTTCGATCTACGAGAGTATCGCAAGTGTAACCAAGCCAAGGGAACGCCACTTTCAGGGCGAGGGGCCTGTCGCGGCTGGGATCGTCACGGCATCGCCTGTAGCATATCCAGAATATCTCGTGCCCAAAAGCAGGCCATAAGCACGCGACTCCATCGTGAAGCTCTGCAGCAAGAATAAGGAGCTCACGTCTGCCCTGTCCATGCTGTCATGCCAAGTCATCTGCATCGTGCGTCATTTCTGCGTTTGGGCTCCTTCATCAACGTTGGGTGTCTCATAGGCACAACGCGGTGTCTAGAACTGGTCTGCAGAAACGTCAGTACAAGCGTGAAACCATCTATTTGTGAAGGAAGTTGTACCCAATGTCATGCTCATGCTCACGTCGGTGTTCTCCACCATTTTGGTGAACTCTTCAAAGCTGATCTTGCCATCTCGGTCCAAATCAGCCTCCATGATGGTCTTGTCGACTATTTGCTGCAGCTGCTGGTCCTTCAAGTTGCTGCCGACCATCATCTTGAGCACAATGAACAGCTCTCCGTTGCTGATGTAGCCATCGCGGTCAATGTCGTAGACCTTGAAGGCGAAGCGGAGCTTTTCTTCCTTGTTGCCTTTGCTGCTGAAGGCACTCAGACCAGACACAAACTCCTGGAAGTCGACATCGCCTCCTCCGTCCTCGTCGAAAATGGCAATCATTCGTGTCGCGAGCGGGTTGGACGATACTTGAGGCAGGGAGAGGAATTCGTCGCGTTCAATGGTACCTGAGTTGTCCTGAGTGCCGGTCAGAAATCTTCTTCACCCATCGCTCCTTCCCGATATATCATACCTTGTCCAGTTTCATGAAGCGTTTCCTGAGCCGGTCAACCTCGTCCCGGTCGACTGCGCAAGGTCAGTTGTCAGTGCGCAGTTCAGCAGAGCCTCTCGCCGCTCGAGAGGCTGGTGGTGGCATGGCAGCGTACAGTTCGACCCCTGGACGATGTTCTCCAGCATAGCGCTGTTTGCGTTGCC
Organism: Septoria petroselini; assembly: GCA_022559915.2. NCBI lineage: Eukaryota > Fungi > Ascomycota > Dothideomycetes > Mycosphaerellales > Mycosphaerellaceae > Septoria > Septoria petroselini. The sequence goes on from JAFJTQ020000002.1 coordinate 778,000, forward strand.
CATCTTGGCTGTGACGAGCGAGGAGTGGGTGGAAGTAGGCTGTTGCTGGTGGCGGTGGTGGTGGTGGTATTGAGAGTCCTGAGGCAAGAGCGATACGGACCTTATCGCGTTTAGCCGAAACGCCGACTCGCGATAACGGACATGGAATGGGCTCTCGGCGGTGGTGCACGACCGCGTCCAGCATCAACGACGCCAACAAGATACATCCACACCACCACACCGCACCTTCGATCCACCGCCACAGCCATGAGCGACCACCTCGAAGACATTGCCATCCAGGCAGCAGAAACGATCCAGACTGCGCACATCAATCCTGCCCCTTCGCGCGCCGACTTGGCTCCTCAGACCTCCGTCGACACCCACATCCCCGTACATTTCGATCGCTCAGGGGATGTCGATTTTGTCGCAGACGATGTGGGTGACGATGAAGTGCCTCTGAGCATTCTGCGACCGCTGCCCGACGAGGAGAGACGCGCGCCGAGACATCTACAACTGCCCGATCTACGCTTCGAGCAGAGCTACTTGAAAAGCATCGAGAATGCCGACGATTGGAAGGCGGTGGCTTACATTACGGTCAAGGACCAGGTAGCCATCTACTCGGAGGCGAGGCATTGAGAGGCGCGCCGCTGACAGATGGATTAGGTGCTCATGCCACTGGTACAAGGCCTCGCGTGGACACTGATCGTTGCTGGGTAGGCCACCCCGCTCTCGCAGTCGCATATCTCGTACTGACAATCACAGATGGCGCTTTTCGAATGCATCGGCCAAGTTCTCAGGACAGTCTGTTGGCGCAAAAGTACGAAGATGGTGGTGGTAAGTCGCAACGTCCTTGTTCTTGATATCTCGTGTCTTGCGCCAACATCTGCGAATTCTCTCGCACAAGCAATGGGTCCAGTGAGAGCGTATACTGATTAATGTCCAGGGGAGTGAACAACTGGAAGATACCCGAGCAATCGAAGTGGTCACCACGGAGCGAGCATAACTGAGCAACCTGAGGCGCGATTGAATCGTTGCAAGAGCAGCCTTGCGACTCCTAGGCACATGAAGAGCCTGGTGCCGACATGACCCACCTACACCTGCCGACGACAGAAGCTGGTCGCGTGCCACTTCATCAGGGACAGGCCGCACAGCAGCAACGAAAGCTTAGCCTGACCACTCGGCCAGGCTGTGGTAGAACTGGCTGTCGATCATGGAGCCCAGCAGACTCTTCACTCAACAACTTCTCCGCGGGTTATGCTGTGGTATCGAGGCTCCGTCCGGATGAAAGCACATCACAGGATAGCGTGTGGTGATAGGCGTGCAAAAAAAGTGTACAGGGCAGTGGACCAGCAATGCCGAAGCGAATGAACTCGTGCCAAGATGGTCTGCGTTGACCTCTGAAGATGATGTGCGGCCACAAGCCCCTGCAAGGTCAAGCACATCCAGGCCCGGCCTCAGCTCAACCACGCCAACGAGAGCAGAATTTGATCCTGGGATATGCAGCCTACGAAAACATTCGCTGCGTGGCGGTCTCGGACGTCGAGTTCGGCAGATGCTCGAATGGGTCGCCTGCACGACGCGCTGTAGCCGCAGTTGCGTGGCAGAAGCAACACGAGCTTCAGTGTGAATCAGTCAGACGTTCGAGATCTGCAAACTCGAACAACAGCACATCAGATTTGCAGTAGCATCATGGCCATACAAATTGCTCCCGTGACGAGCACGCCATAGCCTTGCTGCACAACGCACATGGCTATTGAGCGATCACAGGGCAGGACTTGAGATCTTACCTATCAAATCCATCTCGACTAGCTGAGCTCTCAGCATGATCAACTCCTTTTGCCGCTGTTAATCGACAATACCCACGCAGTTCATCGCTGACAAAATGCTGGCTCTGGCATGGCATGACCTGCAGTTGGTCGGAGCGACGTCTGGACTTTTGGCTCGGTCCCGACTACGCCGTGCAGCGGGGCTGTTTCGCCCCACTGCCAGTCGCACCTCCGTTGGGAGCCACTTTGGCTGGGCATGTTTCCACAGAGCCCGTCATAGTCAGATAAATTCTGCAAAGGCCGGTGCATTCGCTGCAGAGTGCAACGCCAAACGAACCAGATGTAGATTGACCGGGGGATGACGAGAGTTGACCACAGAGAAAGTCGCGGGTGGATTTCGTCATGCAGTAGTCACAACCCTCATTCGCAAAAGTCCCCATCGAACCTGGTTACCTGGGCGAGACGATCTCAACCTGTTGGGTGACGAGGCTTAGGTTCACGCTTGACGCCGTGGGCCGTTCACCTCGTTCCGATGTCTACCATTGAGAGATCGGTCTCGCTAATTCTCTTTCACCTCTGCCAACCCGAACGCAGTTTCTGTGAAGAATAGGCCTAAATACTGACGCCAACCTTCAAGCGTCTACAAACCTTACTGCTCGTCGCCTCAGAGCAACGAACTTTTTTTTACTGGCCAGTACGCTCGAAAAAGAGGTACACGATCCGACGCCAAGCATATCCAACATGTCGAGCAAGCCAGTATTCGTGGCAACCCATCCACGGGCATGCTCTACTGCATTCGAGAGGGTCAGTCATATCGCAACAGACTCTCAGACAGCCTGGACTGACACGGACAACAGGTCTTCATGACCCGTCGCAACAGCATCCAGACTATCCATGAGCCTTTCGGCGATGCTTTCTACTATGGCCCAGAAAGAATGGGCACCAGGTTCGAGAGCGACGAGACCGCTCGACAGGAAAGCGGCTTCGCCGAGTCAACGTTCAAGACGATCCTGGACCGCATTGAGCGAGAGTCCGCCGAGGTATGTCGAACTTCTCTTCTCATCGGGCGCATTGTTGTCATTGTTACAGCAGCAATACTTGCTTCTGCCATCGTGTTGTCAAAACCCGACATCTCCATCGTCAGCTTCCATCACCATCAAAATGACCCATGGCAGCATCGTTGAATCCGTGCGTCACCACACGGTCGACCGCTAGCCCTATATCGTTCCGTTCCTTCTCACCTTTGTCCATACCATATTCGACCGCAGTGTTGTCAAATAGAGATGCTAATTTGAACAACAGGGCAAGCGTGTCTTCATCAAGGACATTACTCATTACCTCTTGCCTCCCAACTCCCAGCCAGCACGGCTCGCTCCGTCTCTTCACAAGCTCAAGCGTGGCGTCGGCACCAACAAGTCGTCCGTTCTCGGCGGCGTTGGCGGCGACGAGAAAGTCACCGCCGACCATGACTCTGGTGTTGTAGTCACGCCAGAGTCCAGTCGCCCGCACACCCCGGGTTCTCCTCCATTCCCCTACGCAGAGTCGGAGCAGGAGGCCAAGAACCCGACTGTCGTCCCGCGTGAGATCTTGGAGAAGTTCCATTTCACGTTCCTCATCCGTCACCCTCGCAGCGCGATTCCATCGTACTACAGATGTTGCATCCCACCACTCGTGGAAAGGACGAACTTCACCCCTTTCATGCCTGAGGAGGCCGGTTATGATGAACTGCGTCGTCTCTTTGACTACCTCAAGGACGAGGGCCTCGTTGGGCCAAAGGTCGCCGCTCGCGAGGGCGAATTGAAGGATGGTCAGGTCGAAATCTGCGTCATCGACGCCGACGACATGCTGGACGACCCAGAGGGCATTCTTCGACAGTACTGCGACTCGATCGGTCTCGATTTCTCGGCCACGATGTTGCAGTGGGAGTCGGAGGAGAGCCACGCCTTTGCGAAGGAGCAGTTCGAGAAGTGGAATGGTTTCCACGATGATGCCATCAACTCGACTGACCTGAAGCCCAGGGCGCACGTAAGTCAATGGCACACTACTCTTCTGTCAGCAGAGCGTATCACTGACCTCCCTTACAGAAGCACAAGCCAAAGAGTGACGAGCAGCTCTACGCTGAATGGGTTGAGAAGTATGGCCAAGAGGCTGCTGATCTCATCAAGAAGACGGTCGACGCCAACGTCGCGGATTATGAGTACTTGAAGCAGTTTGCCGTCCCACAGAAGAGAAGAGACTCCATCTCTTGACTCCTCGAGCCGTGGTGTCAAGAAATGGATTGACACATCTCCTTCTTGACGAGCTTGCGGCGGCGGTTTTCGGTACTATCATGACTTGACGGCCGATGCATCAGATGCAGCTTCTGGGATTGATTATTTGCTTATTTGGCGGCGGGAAGCACACGATTGCGCAGATTGTATGGAGGAGAAATGACAATGCTACTACGTGATGAGTAGCTGAACTGGACGTGATGAGAAGCGGTCGGGGAGCACGCAATGGATTTCTAGTATTCGCACACGGAGCACGCAATGTTGACTAAAGTTCTGCTTCACGCGACGAGCCTGGTGTTGAACATGTCCACACGTGCGGGGCTGGCGTTGCTGTGAATTGTGGTCACGAGAACATTGGCTCAGTTGTGGTTGTGGTGAGACACAGCCGCGACGGCATCGTCATCCACCATGGCTAATAACCGATGTGCCGTGCTAAAAGTCGACGACCATCGTTGACAGTGACAGGAGGTAAAATATGACACAGCTTCTTCCTGCTCGGCATGCTGTGGGAACAAAGGCCTATCTTATAGCAGACTGATTCGATGCACTGCTCTTCAGTGGCCAACTCCTACAGTTTCGACTTCATCATTTTCAACAAGAAAGTCCCCCGGCTTATGCCCGTCCGGTAGTTCTACAGTAGTTCTCTTAGCCGCCTCTCAGCCGGACACAATGACCTCAGCTCCCTGGACAGCTTACACGTCCACGTCATATGGCGTGGCATGATGTTTCTAAGCAGCAGATGGTAAGACGTCTAGCTTCAGGATGAGCAGAGACCATTACACAGCAAGACCTTGAGCAACTACAACACTATTGTAAAACGAGCAAAGAAACCTGCCTTTTCTGAACATGGCAACCACATTAATCTTCGGTGGATCCGGCAAGGTAAGCCAAACGGAACAATCCATCCTCTACAGCGAGCCAGCACATCTTCTACATGAAAAAGAACAACCACGTCCTAAAACAACCTCTCCCAGGTCGCCCGCCACATAACCCGCATCCTCTCCTCCGAAGGCGGCACAGTCCACTCCATTATTCGTAGAGAAGAGCAGAAACCCTCCATCGAAGCCCTCGGCGGCCACCCCATCGTGCAATCTATCGAAGACTCCTCCGTCGAAGACTTTGTCCAAACCATCCGCGCCACGAAACCCACCACAGTCATCTGGGCCGCGGGCGCAGGCGCGGGAAACCCCGAGCGAACCCGCAAAGTCGACCACGAAGGCGCCATCAAAGCCGCCGATGCGACGGCGCAGTCGGGTGTTACAAAGAGGTACATCATCATTTCCGCGCTAGATGTGCGCGATCGAGAGAATAAGCCAGAGCCAGAGTGGTACGACGATCAAGATCGTGACCGCTCGAATAAAGTCTGGAGCGCGATAGGACCGTATATGCATGCCAAGTTTGCGGCGGATAAGGACCTCGTGACGAATAATGGGCGGCGCGGGCTGGAGTATACGATTGTGAGGCCTGGTGGGCTGTCCGAGGATGCGGGGACGGGTAAGATTGCGGCGGGCAAAGTGCATTTGAATAGGACGATTCCTCGAGAGGATGTTGCGCGGGCGGTGGTCGAGTGTATCAAGAATGATGCTACCAAGGGTTTGGCGTTTGATCTCGTGGGTGGGGATGAGACGAGTGTGAAGGATGCGGTGGCGAATGTGGCGAGCGAGAAGAGTGATACATTTGAGGGGCGGTATTAGAGGATGAATTGCCCAGCTCACGTTCTCTCTTTGCAGGTCATCGTGCTCAGACGAGTGTGATGGTGTATCTGAAATCCTCACAAACTTCATGATAATGCTCAGGCTCGACATCACGACTTTGCAGTTGACGGTGAATAGCATCCCAGTAGAGGAGACCGTTATCGCTCTCCTCTGCAGTGTCAAACTGCGTTACGCCAATTCTACCCAAGCAACCAGAATTCTGCGTCGGACGCAAGATGAAGGGAGTAAGTACAGTACCCACCTCGTCTGCTTCTAGACCATCACACCCAACGCACCATATCCGATTAAAAGCGCAGGATCCGAGAGCTGAGGTGGAGCTCCTGACCAACCCACCATCTTTTCCACAGTTTGGATGTCTTCAAGCTATCGAGATCGCTCCGTGTGAACCCAAAAAAGCAGAGCGACGCTGAAGCGGAGTGAGGGTCGTTGACTTGCACTGGCGCCAGATAGCATCTGTCGCGAAAAAGACTCTGATCAGCATTGAAGGAGCAGTCTGCGGCCAGATTTAGGTACGAGTGTGAGTACACACTGGCCATGGTGCTTGCTTCTCGATCCCAGTCATTCATTACAGTCGTCCTGCACAACACATAATGCATCGATCCAGATGGCCCAATTCTCAGCGAGAGTACCGTTACCACTGCATCCTGGAACGTCCTCGGCAGGCTGTCCCAATGAATGTCGCCATGTAGGGTGCTCAAGTCCCCGCTGTTACATGTGAATTTCAGCCCATCTCCCCATCGGTAGCTGAGCGTCGCGTACTTGGTAGGCACCAAAGAGAACTGCGCAGAGGTGACCAGTCGGCGACGTGGCTTATCACGGCAGCCACTGACCTCCACCAACCTTGTGGATAGTTGGCGCGAAGTAAGGACTTCATTACTCCGGACCTGGTTTTGGGCACTGCTTTCTAGATGCCAAGACAATACAGATGGCGAGTCTGAGGCAAATCTACCATACTTGCAGCTCACATGGCCTTTGCAAGCCGTGAGCCAAGTCTTCACTCTTGCCATTGTGCCGATACTCCCTGTGTTCTCACCGAGATCAAGTAGGTTTGTGGCAGGGTTTCCACGCCCCGAGACCATGAGCAGAGCTGTATAAGATCTGCCAGTGCGGAAGCAGATTTCTGCTTGCGTTCTTGAGGGCTGGATGAATACCTGTATGCCATAGAAAGGGAGACGAGAAGGGTGTTGAATCATTGGTCATCAAAACTCGCATCCCACATTAGCGCAACTGCAGCAGCGAGAGCTCATGCTATGGCAGCTGCCATCTCAAATCTTGTTCATGACCACGGACGACGGGCTTGGTGGCTTCGATCGGATTTTCGCGCCAGTGTGCGTGCTTCGTTTCCACAATCTGATCGAAGAGTTTGCGGCAACCAGTACAAAGATTCTTGCCCCTGGAAAGCGTGTCGCCGCAAGGTTCCACCATCCATTCCACTCCGTCGCCATATCGGGTTCGCCTATCTCTTGCTGCTCCGCGGCCGGCATCGTCCTCGGTGGAGACCAGTCAATCGCCGTCTTGCTCATCGAGGCCATGATCTGGAATGCTCGCACCCTTGCAAACTTGACTCGTCGTGTAAACGTGGAAAAGAAGACCACGATCTTCTGGGAAGTTGATAATTGCTGCGACAGCTGAGCCACGTTCACGCATGCCGATAATAATGAACAGCCTGAGCCAGGATCCGCGTCCCAGAGACCGACCTGCCAGCAGCCCAATCTCCACACCACAGTCGCCTGCAACACCACATGTTTTCGCGTCATCCAGAGCTTTCCGGATGGAAAGTCTTGCATACCAGTCATCTCACGGCCTGAGCGCTAGGAGTGGGCGCAACTTCAGACGCACAAGCCGCACTGTCTCGTCGACACGGCCACAACTTAGCGTTGTTGTGAATCCATATTCTGAGCGTTCAAGATATTGGCAGCAAAGTCTAACAGAGTCTCCAAGATCATGGCCCACGATCGATGATGAGACTCGAGGAATCAGTCGCACTCATCCGTGGTCTGTCTTGAGCGCAGTCCACGCAATTGAGCGCGAAACGTTCCCTGTCATGTGCTCGAAATGCCAACCCGCAGTCGCTCCATGATCCATCCAGAGCGGCCAACCAGTGGCATCGTGCCATCGTGAAAAGAAGCACACCTCAGGAGAGGGACCGAATCATCAGATATCACATTAAAAGAGAATTGGGTATATAGCTTCTCTAGCCCACGTCCTTGCCCACCTGTCTATGCTCCGGAACAAATGAATGAATGCGCTCACCATCAGGCCCTGTATGCCGATGCCCATATGCACGCAAAGCAGGATTGCATTACCAACGCTATGCAGCGAAACAGCCAGAACGCCGTGCTAGTGTGTCGCTTGATCAACAAAACGCGCCCTCTCCTTCTCACCTGATGTCCCCATTCTCCTCGGCTCCTTACGCCTCACTAGTACCTCAACTTGCCCACCAACCCGAATGTGTACGCCGCATCTCTCTCACTCTTCATCTGAATCATGTAGCAGGTGGTACGGTTTGGTAGCACACCACCGGTCGTGCCAACATGCTCGCTCTCTTGGTACACACTGACGGCAATTCCGGTACGTGCTATGCGTTCAAAAGCATTCTCGCCCAGTGTGACATCCAACAACGTCTCGTTCTGGCTCTTTCCGGTTACCAGGATCCTCTTCTCCATGCCTGTAGTCCTTGGATTGACAGGTATGTTTGGATCAGAGCGTGCCGGTAGCATGACGGTCAACCTCGCGGAGCCAAGATCTCGCCACTTCGATGCAGACTCCCGAACATAGAGTCGAACTTTGGATCCAGTGATGCCTAGTGGTGTACCCATGGATGGGTCGAATTGGAGATCAGGCGTCGCAGTGCCCGAGTTGAGGCTACCGCTGTTCGTGCTTCGAGTACCTTCCCTACTAGTGATTGTACTCTTGGCCAAGTCGAAGAACTTGCTCGTTCCACTGAACCTCCGGAGCGCCGAAAAGGCAGTAGTCGTGGTGCCAACCGAGGATTCTGTGGCGGCTGTCGATTGCGCTCGACTGCCGCTTGAGCGATATGTGCTACTCTTTCTTGAGCCGAGGTTCCACCACGACCGTCGCTTGTTAAGCTGGGCGTCACGGTTCTGGTCCATGATCTCGCCCCAGTTACTTTGATTCATTGGCCCTCGAGCTTGCTGCAGGGCCACATAGGTTGGATTGTCGATACGAGCGCGATTGAGCAAGGCATACAGCTTTTCGCACTCTTCTGGGCTTCGAGATCTGAACATGATGTTGGCGCCCGGCTTGTAGAGGGAATTTGAGGTGGGTGGAGAGCGGACTGTGATGTCAACGGCCGTGCTTCTGCGTAGCGGGACGAGTGGTGTCAGCTCCAGCGCTATCAACGGCTTGACTCCCTTGGCCGAAGGAGTCGACCCATCGTGACCATCGTGCTGAGCGACCGAGTTGGCTTGCGTGAGATCAAACGCTTCGATGAGACCGGGCGTGACGAAGATCTGACATTCCTCCATATGCAAGCTGTCCCATGCACCACGATCCGACCACGAAAAGATGCTTGCGACTGTCTTTGCTGGCTCGATGCCAGTGTCTGGTACGTGACGGTACGGGCCTTGCGAGGCGGATTCGGAAGGGCCCAAGCTGGTGCTTGGTATGCTAAACTGCGTGCTGGGTTCTGTAGCTGGCGAGACTGCCGCTGGAGGAGGTGACCGCCGGGGTCCCATTCTCTTGTAGTCATGGAAGCCTCTGAGGTCGCCCACAGTTGAAATCTCATCTTCATGTGTTGTTTCTATGCGGACATCTCGTTCGTCGATCGTGGACTCGGAGGTCGCAGAGTCGCCATCGGTATAGTCGGTGTAATCACTGTCGGACAGTGAATCCGAAGCAGAGGAGGGCGCGTATTCATGCTTCAGCGGTGAAGATGGCCGACGGTTCTTCCTCAAAAAGGCAGGCGTCAACGAAGGTATCTTGTTGGTCAGAGCCTGCCCTAGTGATAGCGGCCTCGGCTTTTCACGATGAGATGGCGGAGCTGGTGCCCTGCCGTTGCCATCATCCCGCTTCCTCACTGATAGTCGCTGCTGTAGCTTAGGCGGCGCAGAGGAAGGATCATCGGCCCTGGACGCCTCGTGCGCTCTCGTCTGTGACGGCAAACCGTCGCGGTCTGATGTAAGACTGTCAGATCGAGGTGATTTTCGGACCTTCGGAATCGACGGCATATCCAAAGACGGAACCGAAGAGGTGCGTCGGTGCATTCGTGGACGTATTGCTTGAGATTCTGTTCGTGTGTCTGTTGTGTCTGTTCGTGTGTACTGACTTTCGCCATCACTCGACTCATCTGAATAGCGCGAAGCGGTCTCGGTTGGCATCCACACGCTATAGTCGTTCGTGCGCTCAGAGGAGACTGTTGAGCCTGTCCACTCCGACTGTGAGCGAGAGTGGGAGGTATGAGGTCTGCGACGGCTCGGTGCTGATGAGATGTCGTCTCGTGTTCTGTCATAGAAGTACTGCGGCTCGGCAGCATGATCCTGGGAGGTCTGATGAATCTCATCTGGCATCGTTGAAGCCGAGACAGTCTGGCTGCGGTATCGGGCTGGCTTCGGGCGACGCTGCGAGTGAGTAGGCTCGACGTATAAAACACTATTCACCTCGCTGCCATCCCAGATTCGGCTTGTACTCTTTGCTCTTACTCCAATCGGTACTTCGATCTCGCGAGGTGAAGGATCCCTGCTCTTGTCTGGTGTTTCAGCCGTCTCAGTGATAGGCTTTAACTTCGGCTCCTCTGTGCCCGGAGCGGGCAGACTCTTCTGCTTGTACATGTTAAAGCTTGACTTGCGGGCCAATTTGGGTGGCATTGGTGATGAACCCAAGATCTGCAGCCACTCCGTCGCGGTACTGTCCTCCTCGGCTCGCAGGGACATAATCTCGCGCCATTGTCGCGCGTTGGACATGAAGCCACGAATCATGACGACAAGCTCGCCGGACCTGTCTCCTTTCCTCGCAGACACCAGAGCATGCGGCAGCGGCGGAAATAAGAGCCATCGCCCTGAAACAGAGACCTCACAGAAGAGCACGTCACCTGATTTCCCACGGTTTGGTGCATCATCTCTGTAGATGAGCTCAATCTTGCAGCCCAGCTGCTGGCCGCTAGAGTGCACCAAGTCCATGTCGTAGTAGTCCCTAGCGCGCACAGATCTTGTGGAGTCTATGGTCACTCCGGTGATAGGCGCCAGGCTGCGTGGGTCTCGGGCTCTCGTAGCATCAATGTTCGATGCTGCTTCGTCTTCCAAGCGAGCGTGTTCATCATTGACGCGTTTCTTTGCTTCCGCAATCAGATGTTGGTACATTTTGGCCATGTCTTCTGCGTTCGCAGATGGTTGCAATTGACTAATATCCGCGAAGGCCTTGGCAAGGTACTTTATGCGCACCAATGGCCTCTTCAAGAGATACGCGACATCGACGCGCTCACCAGTAGTTCCGACAAGATCGCCGTCTGCATTTCGTGGAAGATCGTGGTCCCAGGAAGATGATCCCGCTCGCTGACTAGCAGCTGCAGGTGCAAGATTGACTACGACGTCTTTGAACCCGAGTCTCCACGCCTGCAGATAACTCGTATAGTCCTTCGATGCAGACTGTGCCCACTTCAGGAGCTCACCGGGCTCGTGTAACGGAATGTGCTTGTGCGTAGTTTTCAGTCTTTCCAATGCGACACCCATGTCCACAATTGGCCGCGTCACAGCAGGGTCAGTTGTGGGTCGGCTGAATACGCGCGAGCCTCCGGCTGAGTGCAGGGATCCAGATACCGCGTGCTTGAGAAGGACTGGAATGACTCCTTCAACGAGCGTTCGGAGTTCACGTTGGTACTTGAGCTCGTCGGTGGAAACCTCATTCATGACATCGGCGACAGTCACGGCTCCAGGTTTCCGCCTGCTACGGCGAATGCTCTTTGCAGGTACGACACGGCGACCCTCATCTCGCGGCATAGACAGCACTGAGATCAGATCACCGTGCTTTGCAACTCTGCGTCTGGTGGAGCGCCTCCGGGGCACATCACCATCGCTGGTCGTCGTGATTGTTGTCGCATCGTCGAAAAATGCACGACCTTGTCCTCGGTCATGAGTCTGCAACGTCTCATCAGAGGCGACTGTGCTGAGTTTGTGTCCGCTTGGGATACGGAAGCGCTCTACCTTCTTCGCGGACGAAACTCGACGTTCGCGTGGCACATCAGGATTCCCGCCGCTCATCACTGCATCAGCGAAGTAGGAAGCTTCCGGCAGCAGGTCTTTGGACAAGCGGTTCTTCAGAGGCGATTCAGGCCGGTGCTTTGCGCCACGGCGCTTCAGTGTAGGTGTACTCGGGCTCAGAGGCGAGGTCGTTGCAAGCTCCTCTTTCAGATCGCGCTTCCCACTCGAGTGTCGCTGTTCTGCCTCTTCGCGCGAGCTGCGACGTTTGCTGCTGCTCTTTCGGCTCTCAGGTAGCTCTTCGTTCTTCGCCTCCGGCGATTGCTGTTTAGAAGATGTCTTTTTAGGAATATCGAGGGGTTCCGGCGCCATTGATCTAGTGTCGTTGAAGGGATCTGACATGCCGTCCAGCCATCCTTCGATTCGAGTCCCAAAGACCTTGGGTACTGGCGCCGGAGGCTTGTCTGGGTGATGGCTGCGCTGAGTAATGCGTTTGGCAAATGCTTCTGCTGTGGTCGAGGGATGTCTTTTCGGGGTGCTGTCGTCCACTGGTGTCTTGCTTCTTCTCGCGGTGCTGGGTCGCTCCGGCATCTCGTCGCCGCTTCGTGCCTTCCTCACTCGCTCCCGTGGTGCCGATTTTGGCCGTGGTGGGGACGTGCTCGGCGTCGTGATGTCTGTGGATGCCGTGCCTGTTTTGTCGGCCGAGGAAGGTGCAGTGAAGCTGCTCTCCGACTCGTCCTGTTTCGATCGCTTTCGCCGTTGAATGTAGACCTTTGTGCCTCGACTCTCATACTCTGGCATTCGCTCGCGTCCCGTTGGTGATCTGGACCGCAGCGGCCGTATTCGCACTGGCTCTGGCTCGGACTCCGACTCTACAAAGTTTTGATGGGAGACTGGCACCTTCAGCCCAACATTCACGACGCTTTTCCGAATGTACACTGGCTTCGGCGTTTTGTCCTTCTCATTCTCCTTGTCCGGCGTCGCAGACGGCTCGGGCTGGCCTGTGCGATCTCGTCTCCAGTGTCCATCGCTGACAACACGCTTCTTAGGCGCGCTGGCTTCCTTGACCTCTACCGGAACCTCAACCTGCGGCTTGCTCTTTCGCCTCACCCACGCCTTACGATCCAAATCCACCTCTCGTGCTGCCTTCTTTTCTCCTAGAGGCACGATTGCGGTCGCCTTGGGTGCTGGCGGTCTGCTAGGGGTCCGTGGGGCTTTCGGTGTCGTGGGTCGTGATCGAAGTGGCGCTGGGATCGCATCAGCGGGCACTGTCGACTCGGTCTCCACCACAATCATGTCGTCGTGCTGTGCTTCCGCCGCGTCATCGTGGATGACCACTACTTCGTCCTGAGCTTGTGCTCTCGACTTTGGCTTGGGCTTTGGCTTCTCTGGCTCGGGCTCTACTATGCCACCCCCCAGCTGGTTCCAGCCGGCGACCTTTGCGGCAAAGTCCTGCGACTTCCGCCTGGCCAGTCGCTGGGGGGTCAGATCGACGACTTGTGTCTTCTCGGGCGTCTTCTTGGACGACGGCTTGCGCGCGGCATCGTTGGGAGCGAGCATTGGAGCTGGCACCTGTACATCGGACAGCCAGTCAGACATGGTTTCGACAGCATATTGCGCACCGGGGGAGATGACATCAAACATGGCGATGCGCACAGCTGAGGTGCAGAGGGGGCAGAGGAAGGCATAGTGCTGGGAGTGGACATGCTGACCGGCTCCGCATCGTCACCAGCAGCAGCAAGTGGTGGAGTGGAGAACGAATCCTGGCTCAGCGAGAGAGCTTATACACACCTTGGCCAGACACTTCTCTCGGACTTTCCTCAACTGCGGTTCTTGTTCTTGTTCTCGCGGTGTTGCGTCGATGCATGGACGGATATGATCGTCTGCCTCATGCACTTCTGCATTGCCGGCGCGGCGACATGAACTGCACCAGCTCCTGCACGGTGTTGTCGCAGACTCGAGATGGTGGTTGCTAGGCGGTCTCAGCACTCGGTCGGCGGACCAGGGCAGCTCCGCGATGTCGGCGGCTTGACGCGCTGAGAGATGAATATAAATGTCGGTGTCGGTCGCGCGTCGCAGGCAGCAGTCGCGTTGCTACTATCGTCGTCGTTGTTGGTCCACAGAGGACTCGCAAGATGGCGAAAGCAGGGCAGATGGGCTGCAGTGCTGCCAAGGTCGCAAGGCACAGAGAGTCAACAACACAAACAATGAGGCGTTCGGGGTTCCAGGAATCCTGGTCTGGTCCGCACTTGTCGATCGCCCGCCGTCACCCTTTTCCTCTCATCAGCACTGCTTCCTTCATCTCACAGACACATGTAGTCTACAAAAGACGCGTCGCATGTCATCATCTACTCTACTACACCTCGCGTGGAAAAGGGCGAGGCCAGCAGCTGGTGAAGCCGTTTTCTCGTAGCTGCCAGCTGCGCCGCCGGGTAGACTATTTTGTCTGTCTATGCTAGGACTATTCTATGCCACAGCCAGCCAGCCAGCCGTTGCTCCCAATGTTGTGCATGGCGCTGCTGCAGGACCACGTTTCCCGTCATTTGCTGGCCGGTGACCTCGGATCTGCAGAGAGCAAATGTCCATCATCCTAGCGCGACACCTCACCGACCAGCCTGAGATCCGTCGTTGGGCATATTCAGGCTGGCGAGGTGTAAAAATCGACGAAGACATGGTGCCCAAAGGGAGCCCGAGACAACCACTGCACCACCAGCCACGAGCACGAAATCTTCCGGTTTCACGGGCATCGCCGTTGAGATCACGGCGTCGGGAGGCCAGCAATGTCTCAGATGTGCCTGCGCAACACCCCAGCTCGTCAGTATGCTCAGTATGCTCAGTATGGTCAGTATGGCTGGACGTTGACTTGACTTCACTTCTCATCATGATGGCTGCAGAGTCCTGCCGCCGCGCGCTGGAAGAAGGTCGGTCAAGCATATGCAGGTCTCTATCGTCGTTTGACCGCTTCACCTGGCAGATCGATGGTGTAGCGCTCTCTACTTGCACGATGGGAAATTCACCCATCACTTATCACCATTCAAGTAAAAACATGTTGTCTGCTGAATAACGTAGGAATTTTCCTTCTCATTCTGACCCGACAAGAATACCTCAAAGATGGAGGATGCAGAGGCAAAAGCGTTAGGTCAGGATCTCTCGACCCGCACAAGATCGCAAATACTGACATACCACAGAGGCTGCGCACCGCCCGTTCCAGCTTCGCGCCCTCGACCAGACCTCATCGCCACTTCTGCGCCTCCCGCGTGAACTGCGCGACCAGATCCTGAGCCTCGCGATCGACAGTCGACAGCCAAAGATCATTTTTCCCCGGGACCTTCCTGCCACTATGCAAGCATGTCATCAGCTTCGACACGAAACGGCCAAGATCTTCTACGGGACGAAGAAGATCCTTCTCTTGTCGAAGCGGTACCTCGCCACCCATCTCGACCCGTGGCACAAGCAGTACTGGGGCAAGGTGTACGTCAGCGGATCGGGTAGGTCACGATATGCCGCCAAGCATTACGCAGCATATCTGGATAGACTGTCTGGACTCCCAAGCGGCACTTTTTGCGTTGGACATCATCATGGCATTGACCCCTGGGTCTATTGCGACGCGACTGGCAAGGAGGTGGACTGAGCTCAGCTATTCGAAGAACATTGGATAAAAGCTGTCACTGCAAGAGGCACCTCAAGCCATGTGCCCGATGCAGTACCGGCTTCTGGCACCATCAGCCTCATCGCATTTATGCGAAGCAATGCACATGTAATGGCAGGATAGGCACTGTCTGAGGGCAGCATGCCAAGAATCCTCAATTGCGTCACTTGGCGCAGCTTACCATCGATACAGACAGGTCCCGTTACATCTGCTCTGTAGACTCTTCTCACCAAGTAGCAAGCACCTCAAATGAACAGACCTTCAGATCTCGCCATCACATGCTCGCCCGCGCATGCCAATGATCGACTAGCCCCACATAGAGTCTCCCCATGGCACGGATGGAGGGGTAAGCCGCGGAGTCGGGGCCCGTCTAGGTCGTTCTTGTACCACCCAAGTGCAACATCGCGTGTATGCTCAAGAGCAGCTTAAGAGGTAGTGTTCCCAACTTCTGCTGAGTCGCATTCCTCGCCTCCCCCGTCTCCCTGCAAGTCCTCGACGAGGTGTTGACTGGAAACGCTGTCAATTCCACCTTGAATATGTCGATCGCAGTAAGTCACACAGGTTGCGTTAAGCAGACTTGGATGCTGATCGCAAACGTAGATACTAGCCACGAGCGTGTCACCATACAGTCCACAGGATTCCAAGAAGCCAGCGCACATCGAACCAGCCAGCCACGTCGAAGACATCTCTCTCCCTATCCGTCCAACCTCAAACATCAACACCACCACCAACCTCCACGCCCTCCGCACCCACAACCAACTCTCATCACCTCTCCTGCGCCTCCCCCGAGAACTCCGCGACCTCATCATCTCCTTCCACGTCTCCGACCACTCCGCGCCCCACTCCTCCACCAGCTCCTCTCTCCCACCTCTCCTCCAAACCTGCCACTCCCTCCGCCCCGAAGTCGCAGAACTCTACTACTCGCGCAAATTAATCCTCGCGGGCGGCGCACCAAGCCCACACTACGAGAAGCGCTTCTTCCACGGCTTCGACCCGGAACATAAACGCTTTATTCGCAGGGTTTATTGGCTGTGGGATGCGTATGGGACGAGAGAGGAGGCTATGCGAAGGGCGGGTGAGTTGGATTTCTTAACGGGGTTGAGGGAGGGGGTTTGGACGGTGGGGTTTATTGATATTTGGGGGAGGGAAGGACAGGGGAGGAAGGGGAGGGCGAGGTATGTTAATGCTATGGGGAGTGTGAAGGAGCCGGGGAGTTGTGGGTAGGGTTTGATCGTAGGAGTGATCAATGACTGAGTGTGGCA
Source organism: Septoria petroselini (assembly GCA_022559915.2). NCBI lineage: Eukaryota > Fungi > Ascomycota > Dothideomycetes > Mycosphaerellales > Mycosphaerellaceae > Septoria > Septoria petroselini. Next base: position 794,793 of record JAFJTQ020000002.1, read on the forward strand.
GACGTGCTTGTGTTGAACGTTATCGAGAGGTCGTGGCGGATCGAGAGTCTGTTAACATTGTATGCTCGGAGTCACGGCCAGAATAACACCGACTGCCAAACCATTAGTCAGCGGAAATTGACTTGTTGCTACCACATCAAAAGTCGCCTTTGAGATGAACATCGGAGGTAGTCTCTCAAATAGTTGTTCTTCTTCTTCATAGCAGATCTCATGCTAATCTAAATTATCGACTTCTGCTCAGCGTTGACTCGATACAACGATGCCAGGCAGCAGCTTGGCAGCAAACAACATCCCTCGGCCAGTCGGCAGTCTTCTAACGTCCGCGCCCGTATGTCCTGCTTGATTCTTGCATAAACATCCGACTGGCGTGCGCACTATTTTGGGGTCATGGCCCACTCCTGCTGCAGGACGAGTGATGGAAGGATGGAGCGCGGACGAGGGTTTGTCCGAGACTCATGATTTAGTGGCACTACCTCCGACCGAGCAAAAAAGCCAGTCCTCATGTGGACGGGAGTGCGAGTTCTGTTTAGAACCAAGGAAGACCAGTTTATAAGCTGCTATGCCCTCTTATCTTTCCCGAATTATCACCTTGCACCTCACCGTAGTCTTGGCTTCTCACCTCGCACTACAACCTAGTCAACGTCAAACAGCAGAGCTAGCCAAAACTTCGCAAGAAGCATTATCTATACCCTTGGCTGTTCAGATGTCTTTCCAAGCGGATCGAGACATTCCAGATCTAAATGGCAAGGTCATACTGGTCACCGGAGGTCGTCTTCATACACTCAAAAGAAAGCTGCAACACACGACTGACCGCTACTAGGCAACGCGGGCATTGGCGCCAGCATCGTCAAGGCACTTGCTGCCCACAACCCATCGCGGCTATACATCTGCGCCAGAACTCCAAGCAAAGCACAGACGCTGATTGACACGATCCGGGAGCAGCACCCCAAAGCCAACGTGGAAGCGTTAGAGCTCGACCTGAATTCCTTCGACAGTATCAAAGCCTGCGCAGCTCGATTCAACGAGCAAAGTGACCGCCTAGACCAACTCTATCTCAATGCCGGCGTGGCAGCCACAGCACCCGGACTCACAAAGGAAGGGTACGAGAACACCTTTGGCATAAACCATGTCGGGCACACGCTCTTCTGCCAGCTCGTCATGCCAAAGCTAGTACACACTCAAAAACTGCCAGACTCTGACGTGAGAATCGTCGTCACCGCCTCTGTCGAAGGCCACCAACTCCCCAAAGCCGGCATAGTCGCCGATCTCGACACCCAAAAGACTTTGCAGGCAGGTGACATGGGCAGCATGAGCCGCTACGGCCACTCCAAGCTCGCAAACATGCTCTTCGCGAGGAAAATGGCGCAGATATACCCGCAAATCACTACAACGTCCTTCCACCCTGGCACCGTCAAATCTGAAATCTGGGGCAAAGCCGACGGTCAGAAACTTCTCTCGTGGCTTTTGGCTCCGATGGTCTATTTCACTGGCGTGGACTGCGATACCGGTGCTGAGACGGGGCTCTGGCTGGGCACGGCGAAGAAGGAGAGTATCGAGAACGGCCGGTACTATGAGCAAGGATTCTTTGGGAAGCCAAAGGATCGGAATGTCAATGCTGTGGATCAGGCGCAGGCGGATCGGTTGTGGGAGTGGACGAATAAGGAGCTTAAGAGCCATGGGGCGCCTGGGTGGCCGCAAGCATAGGAGGGTTCATGTGATATCTACAGTGTTTTGATGAGAACAGATTAGCAAAGAGATGTAATTTGGGTGATGGAATATGAATGTGTTGGTCTGCAGTAGTAACTATGCAGTCTCTTGGCACCTACTTTACACTTTCACATTAGAGGTTAGAGATAGTGGTGCAGAATAGCTGGGCATTAACATTTCTCACATGGCCTAGCAGAAGCTCTGCACTACCAAAGTGCAATCTCCATCGTCTTGCAAGTTGCTATCGTGCCAATGACATCTCACAACGGACCAGAAACCAACGACGGAGAGTGACTACATGTTGACAACATGGTCATTGTAGTTGTCCAGCGGCGCCTCTGCCTCTACCAACTTCCACAACTTCTCGATTCCCTCGACCGTCTCCTCATCCAGAAGGCCATCCTCTAGCGACTTCAGCGTCTGCTCCAGCCGCGACGGCCTGCTTGACCCAAGAATAACAGCATCACCCCTGTTGCCATCCAAACGTGCGTGAGTGGTACGCCGTCCATCGATACGCCATCGCAACACTCGGAATCCCCGCCTTCTCCGCGAGTTCTCCACTCCCGCAGTCCCTGAATCGTCGTCGCCTTGTTATACAAGGTGTCGTACATTTGTCCCGACGGCGTCGATAAGTCAAAGCGGCCACTTCCTTTCTTGTCCGCCACCTCGTCTGGATCCTTAGCGAAGAAGCCGCCCGCAAGAGGCGAGTAAGCGTAGAAAGCGATTCCAAGCTCGCGCAGCAGCGGGAAAAGATCCTGCTCTATCGTGCGAGCAAATGCGTTGTAGTGCCCCTGGTAGACGGTCGGCACCACGCCGCCTTTCGATCTGGCGTATGCGTGGACTTTGCGCACGTCGTCGGGGAGGAAGTTGGAGAGGCCGAAGCGGTTGAGTTTACCTTGTCGGTACAGCTCTTGGATCGTATCGACGGTCTCTTCGATTGGGGTGTCCTTGTCGGGGATGTGCAGGTAGTAAATGTCGACAAAGTCGGTCTTCAGCAAGGACAACGAGTTAGGGCTTGTAAGCTCCGATCTTCCCGAGAAGCTCTTCGCTGCCGTGGTACACAGCCGCAATGTCGATGTGGCCGATGTGGTATTTCTTGAGGAGGTCCACTGTGGCTTGGAGGTCCTCCTTGGACAGATCGGCGATCTGGTGGGAGCCGTAAACGTATCTTGGTGGAGACATGGTCGGGTTTGTTTGGTTTTGGTGTAAATGTGATTGTTGTTGTTCGTTGCAAGTACGTGAAACCCAAGTAGAAGACTTGCGTAGCTGCATTTGTATCCATTGGCAGTCCAGCTACATGGCCTGGTATGAGGCTCAGCATTTGCAAGTCTAGCACGCCCTCGGCCTCGCCAAGCCATCGCGATGTGTAAGCAGGGCATATGCTGACCTTGATGGACTTGTCTGAACGCCAAGTTGATACATTGATTCTTGAATCCGCGTGCATAAGTCGATGTGCAGTTTGTCAGTGATATTGTGCAATCACGCCAGTGTCCTCGCTCGTCGCAGAATGCGTTGGCGAGGTGCCTCGCATTCTCGTATTTGGAGCAGGCGTCCCTGCCTCTGGCTAGGTAAGTAGCACGTTGACGAACCTTGCTCCCAAGAATGAGCCCTTTTCATGGCTTACACATCGCTTCATGGCTTATCTATCGCAGCGAGATGCCGATAAATATTTTATCGTTGCCGCTCAATCATGCATACGAGATTTCCACGGAACCATCTAGACAACTCCAGCGTTGAAAGCCATGGATGCGGCTCAGAAGTATCCTGGGACCGGCAATCGCGGCACTCAGTTCCAGCCATGGTTCACACCTATGGTCGCTTCGAGGGGTACGTTGTCCTTCTTCGTGCGCCAGGATACACCATCGGCATTTCGTCGTACAGACGGGGCTTGATCTCACTTATGCCAGCAGCTGGAGAGCGTCGCGGTCCCATGCCCGATGTCGCCGAGGATCGCGTGAACCAGGACTTCACATTGTTGTCGAATGCTCCTGCAAACCACAGACTGAAGCCGACAACGACAATCGTGAGCGGCACAGCTGCAGCCCAGTATGCCCATTGACCTTGGTTCATATCCCGGATGTCTGATGTGTTCATACCAAAAACGGAAGACACAAAAGACAGCGGAAGGAAAACGATTGTAACAATCGTGAAGACCATGATCGCAGCTTCTTGTCGGTCCTTGTTGGTGTCGATTTCGCTCATATGCCACTCGCCAAGCTCTGTCGCACGTCCTTGAAGAGCTTCGAACCGGTCGATTCTGCTGCTGATGTTCGCTTTGCATTGTCGCAGCACGAGATCCTGTCTTGAGTTCCGTAGCATCGGCAGGTCAGGTAGACGTTCGCCACAGTCGAGATCTCGGATACTAGACTCAAAGTAGGTGACGATTTCAAGCTGCTGAGCGAGTACTGTGATGATGGCTTCGATTTCTTGTTGTAGAGCACGCAAAGTCTCCTGGTGCGATCGCGATAGCGGCTCGGCAACAATCTTTGCTTCCTGCTCAATCATTAGTGTAATCCTTCATCATTAACGTAGCGGAAGAGTGCTTACCAGTCGTCTGCAATAATCACTGTACGTCTGAGGTACGTCTGGCTTCCCATTCATGAGGTCGCGAGTCAAGCAGTCTAGGATCAATGCGACGATTCCTCTCGAAGAGCATACCTCAAACTCCTCAATGCTGTTCTTACGCAGACGCATGGCAAGGAGAAGCCCGCCCTCCTGGAAAGCCTCCTGGGCGCCCCTTATCTGGTTTTGCGGTTGATTCCAGGCATCATCGAATGTGTATTTCAGTTTTGTCCTCGCTGCAATCGTGAAGGCGTTCACGAAGTGTAGCCAGGCTTTATAGAATTGTACGGGTAGTGCGTGGAGCTCGGCTTCGTGGTCTGTGAATGTGGTTGTGAACGAGTGCACGAATTCGAACATGTCTTCAATGACGGTTCTGAGAAAATCTCGCGTCACGTCGAGGTCCTTAGCTTTGTCAACCGCGCCCTTTCAGATGTCAGCATTAACACGGCTAGTTGTGGGTGTCACCATGACCTACACTGCCGAAGAACGTTGTCCCGGTGAGCACTTCATACAGGGCGCCCCAAAACTTCCTGGTAGCGATGTGATCGAAGTCGTTTGGCCAGAAGAATCCGAATATGTATATAGCAAGGCGAGCGATGAGTACTCTTTGTTCCCTCAAGGACCGTTCGCGTTGTGAAGTCTTTGGCCGCCCTGTTTCGGCGCCAGTGGGAGGTTCCTCTCTACACCAGTTTTCGACATCCAGTCGCGTTGATTCTGAGCATTCGATATAGCTCTGCCGAGTCATCTTGTGCTGGGCCGAGCAGAGAGTTTGATGTAGACTGGAAGCCAACTCTGACAGGGCTTTGACAGATCCTGCACTACTGTGCAGAAACATTGTCAAGCGATGAGCGGTGTCAAATTGGAAACCAGTCGCTTCTCCAATATCTCTGGACGAGGGCAATTTTTGTGCCATATCGCCTAGAGGTTGATCATTCGAGCTCTGTGCTTTTACCCCTCTCTGGTGACCAGCAATACTTTTGAGATGTTGCAGCACACGAGATCGTGCAGATCGACCGTCGTCGGCGCACCGGCTCTTTATGATGATCTCGTCTCTAGTCCTGAACGCATCGTCCAGTAGCCCTCCCCAGCCACTGAACCTGACTGGCTTTCCATGATACTGCATCTCAGCTTCCGGATTGCTTCCCAGAACATTGGAGATACGATCGGTGACCATTGAGAGAAACGAAGGGAGAGAGCGCGCTATGGCGTCTGGAAGATGCCACCGACGGGCATAACCAACTCGCAGCCGCAGAGATGCTCCTGAGGCCTTCTCTGCGGTCTCAGTGAAGCTGAGAGCTTTGCCTAGCTCACTGACTGGAAACTTGCTGCACGTCACGAGCGTGTCATCGTTCACCAGTAAGCACCATAACTGCGATACATGCAAATAGTGACCTTCTGGGGTAGACCTGAGTGAGGTGACAGCCTGAGCTAGCTCTCGTGCCTCGTTGAGCATACGCGTATGAGACTGCACAAGTGGCCTAGATGGATGCTCTGGCGAGCCAGTGGGCAGAGACTTGAGCTGGTTGACCATCGTCTTTTCCAGACAGAAGAACGGAATGCTAAGTGCACAGATCGAGCTCGTCTTCTGTATCTGAACCCCGCGCTGCTCAATGTCGACGTCGGCTTCGCAGAATGGCTTCATGTCTCGGCCTTGTTGCCGCTGCTGCTCGTTGGTCCTTTGCAGTTTTCTGAGCACGTCGACTATGTGACGCCTGTCTTTCGCAGCTACATCCAAGACTTCTTGTGCCACGGACGAGAATTCTTCAAAGGAAGGCATCGGCCTTTCCAGATGTATCCAGCGGAGCATAGGCTTCTGGGACTTGATCGGAGGTGAAGACATCGTGGTGACCTCAGCGCCAAAAGATGAGTCGTCGAAAGTGCTCCCTGACCATTTTGTCGACAGGATATGCTTTTCGTGATACGGACCGTGCCTGACAGTGTGGTCGCGGCGGTGTCCTGGAAGCAGCAGTGCATTGGTCGAGCCATTCGATGTCAAATCGTTCTCCGTGGAGTCGTCTGTGTACATGGACGGAAGAAAGCTGAGATCGAAATCAAAATCTGAGACGTCATCACTGGCGGACTCGTCCTCTCCCTCCTCATCGCCATCAGACACGCGTGCTGCAGCCTCTCTTCGTGTTCTTTCGTCGCGCAGAGCCTCTGCTCTATCAACCTCCTCGCGAAACCTGCGCCTTTCGAAGTCACGATTCTCGATGACCTCGATTGTCTCTGCTCGCCTGTCAATGAGCTCAACCGGCGATGGAGAACGCCGTCGCCGCCGACGACTGTGCTCGGAAGCACTTCTTGCAGGCGAGCCACTGGCAGATTGGTCATATCTTCTTATCCGCGGAGATGGAGGTCGGCGTGCATGCCTGACTGGAGACCGCGAACGCCTGTTATGCGTTGCTCGTAGTCTTTTTGTATGCTCAAAGAGAATCTCGCACTCTTTGATGGACATCTCCCTTAGAATGACAATGGACTCCGGGTCGTCCTATCGTGAATGAGTCTTCACTCGTACAAGGAAATCCGGGGAAATCTTCATACCTGGGAGGTTTCCCAAGGGAGGCCGTAGTATTCGAGTGTACGTTCATCAACATACTCACGACGAATTTTGGGATAGGTCGGCTTGGAGCTCGTGTCGTGGACTCTACGATCTCGACCTCTGTAGCGACTCGGGTCTAGAAAGCCTCGATCTTCCAAGCCACGAGGGTTGATCGTGACACTCTTCGTGGGAAGTTCTGCGGCATCTTCAGTACTGGTAATGATGCGCTTCTTGTTACCCTGGACTCTCGTGCGCCTCATCGGCTTTGTGCGGCAACGGCCCGACTGATCTGAGTCTGAGCCATCGTCGTGGCCGTGGCCGTAGTCATACTGTTCCCGCATTGCCGCGACGAGGTACTAGAAGGCTTGATGCGTAGACTGAGCTGTTCCGAGGAGGCGTGGTGCTGCGTACGTAGAGGCTCTCAGTTGGTGATGTGGTTGTCGCCAGATAGTGTGCTCAGCAGAGAAGGAGAAGAGAAGTAGAATCACACAGAGATATGAGCAATTATGCAAGTGATCCTTCGCGTGCTATGGACCGCCGGTCACCTGCAGAAAATGGAGCTCCCCGGTGCGGCTGAGGTGGAAATAATTGTGCGAGACGGAGAGCATGATGGCGTTCCAGTGCAGTCGGCACTTGGTTGTTCCTCGCCGGCAGACAGAATATGCGATGAATATTGAGGACTGGAGGGAGGCAGTCGATCTTGGTCAAGCAAAAGCTCGCGCCCTTGTGTCTTGATCAGAACTATCATTCTGTGCCAAGGCCGCCTATTCTACCGGTGGAATGTCGGGAAGAGCCCCGCTTGACCGCATCTGCAACACCATCAAGAACATGTGGACTCTTCTCACAGCTTTGCCCTCTGTATGACCTTGTCAGTCGCGAAGAAGTACAAAAAGTCACACTTAATAGGCCGCAATGGCTGCTGGCTGCCGACCGCCAACTGCAACTATCCGAGCACTTTACAAAGCAGCTCATATAAGCCAGGACTATGAGAACCAAATTGCATGAATGGTAACCCCTCAGGACCACCAAGGAAGACATAGAATGAAGCTAGATGTCTGCTCCCGGCAAAAAACGATGCGGACATACTCGGACACAGTCACAGAAGTCCGGATAAGGTAGGTGGTTGACCAAAATGCTAATTGGTGCTCTACCACACTTTCAGACATATGCCAAGTGTCGAACTCTGGCAATAATCATCAAAGTCTGCCCGAACACAGCACTCCATCCGCTGAGCGTCTCTGTTCGGCGGTCACTCGACGCGTTTCCCAACAATGGAACTGATCTATCTCACACTCGCCATTTTCTTGGCGATAGGGCCTGCTCACAGCCTGAAACGCAAGACCTGGCACGGCCCACCACACCGACTCAATTCCACAGACTTAATTATGTGCCTCGACAGACTGGCAGCAGATCTCGTCGCAGCAGGCAAGTCTGGCGACAAAGTCATCACCATCCCTTTCCCAAAAAAAATCCCCCTAACATACCACTCCCAGACAAGTACAACAACAAAGGCTGGACCTGCGCCAACAGCCACTTCCAACTCGGCGGTAGCATCCTTTACAAACTCCCCGCGTCTCGAACCCGTCGCGAATGCTACGACGAATCCCTCCGAGCCGCAAAGCGAGGCGAAGCGTGGTTCAAATGCAAGTGCCAAAAGGGCGTGGCGCACTCGTGGCTGACGTGGTCGCCGCTCGGCTGGAAATCATGCAAGAACAAAAACGGCGCGCCGTGCAAGATAGAAGATGGCTGGTGGCCTAAGGAGGGCGACGATGGCGCGGCGTGCCGTGCTGACGGGCTCTGTCCGATTACGACGGAGATTTATTTGCAGACTGTGCAGACTACGGTTACTGTGGAGAAGACGAGGGAAGAAGCAGCCGCGAGTAGTCAGACTGGATCTGGGTATGTGGTGGCGTCTGCGAGTGGTGGCATGGCCGAGAACGAGACAGCGTCGTCGTCAACCAAGACGACCCCATCGGTAAACCCCTCGACATCAAGAGACGTCGAAACCGTGACCGGCGCCAGCACCACGGAAACCCTCACCTGGGAGACACCGCTCGATCTCCCAATCGTCATAGGCCACACGCCCTCGCCTTCTAGCACCAGCAAATCCCTCACACAGCAGTCCGACTTCAACGCATCAGAGACTGTCATCATGGTCACCATGACATCTGGCCAGACACCTGCGACCACATCGACAAGTTCCGCGCCTACGACGCCTTACAATTCCATCACGTCGACTGTCATCGATGGCAAGACGTACACGTTCCTCAAAGAGTCTCCGGTATCCACTTCTGCGGCGCAGCCGATTACGTCGACTATCGGGGAAAGAGTGCAGACGTTCTTCCCTGTGGGCTCTACTGCTTCGGCGAGGATGAGGTAGTTCGAAAAATCAAGGTGCTTGTGTACTATTGCCTAGGGGCGGAAACAGGTCTGTCGCCGAGGATGTATGCAGACGCCTCTCGCGCACTCTATCTAGCTGTATCAGTAGGCATCTTCACCTCCTCCGGATCTGGCGGTGCACCCTCGCCAACATCAACATCGTCCTCGTCCTCATCCATTTCATCCTCACCCTTATCAGACTCGCCCTCACCCAATACGTCTCCATCTTCATCCTCCTCCCTCCCTACCCCCGACCTCTCGTACCATCCCCAATCCACCCACTCCAAAACCTGATCCCTCGCCCTCGGCACCATAGCATGGTAATCCGGATTCAGCCCCGGCGTAAACATATTCTGATGCCCCGCAATCTCATCCTGCGCCAGCGAATTCACACACTTCACCCAGCGCCCTTTCGATTTTGTGAGATCGTCTGCGAAAGCGCGAACTTGCTCGCTTTCCGCTTCGAGTTTCTCGTGCGAGGGTGTGTCTGCCGTGGGCTTTTTCCGCTTCTTCGCGTGAGGCGCGTTATTGTTGTCATTGCCGCTGTTGACATCATCTGGAGTGACGCGTTTCGTCCCCGTCGGACTAGCCGCGTTGCGATTCTTCATCTTCTTCGGCTTAGGCACGACGCAGAACGTCCGATCCTCACCAAGGAGTTGTCCTGCATATTTCGTCTTACTCGTGACTTTCTCGTCCAAAGCAGTAAAGAAGTTCGCGAACCCAACATCATGCGTAGACGTCAATGCGACAACCTTCTCAACTCGTTTCTGCAGTTCCGCTCCGCGAGCTAAACAGCCCACGAATTCGAGATGCGAGCCCGCCCATGCGAGGCCTTGGTTGATCTGATTCCAACTCAGATACGCCGCGCCTGCCACGCCTGCGATCCCAGCTGCTGCGCCGGCGTACATGGCCAATTTACCCCATTTGAACCCTCCAGCTGTAGCATTCCCAGGCGCGGGTAGAGCTCGACTCGAAGCATTCGCTATAGCTTCTGCTGCTGGAGCAGCTTTGTTGCCTCCGCCTCCCCACCCAAAGAAATTCGCGGCTTGATCGTACGCCTGATAGGCTTTATTCGCATGTCCAATCTGTTCTTCCGCCCCGTGTGCTAGAACGCCTGGGCTGATGCCTAGATAAGGTGTGTCAAAGGCCAGCACAGCTTTGATCCGTGGGAAAAAGAGGGCGCTGCTGGTCGTGTCTTTGGACTTGCTGCTGCTGCTGCTACTCTCATCCAGACCGGCAGCGCTTTCCATTACATTCTGTCCACCCCCTCCAAACTTATGCGCGCCCGGCACCACCTCGTCCCGCGCAATACTCAGCAGCGCCTCCGCAGCCACAATCCCCCCCATCGAATGCCCACACAACAAGACATGCACCGACGGATCCACAGTCGGGCTAGGCGTCTGATTCGCGACTTCGAGATCGATGACCTTGTTCTGCAGCCATTCTTTCAGTTTGCCCACGCAATCTTTGAGGTCGCCTCGAGTTTCGTATTGCGGGTATTGGATTGCGAGGACGTTGATTGCAGGGAGAGAGTGGGCAATGAGGGCGCGGAGATCGGAGGGGAAGCGGTGGAAGGTGTGGTCGGTGCCTTTGAAGCCGTGGATGAAGACGAGGAGGAGAGTGTGCTTGCGGGGCTTGGACATGCTTGCTTTTGTAGAAATATCTGCGCAAGAGGTGCGCGGTCGGCGGGCGGATTACATGGTGGCTTGGTCAATGTCCAGATGAAGAGGTCGAGTCAAGCTGGACGCATGTGAATGTGGCGCATGACGTTCAAGCCAAGAACTAACTTGGCCGACTCATTCTACTCTACAATGGTAATGATAGAATAGTGCGGATAGATATGATGCATCAATCTGTAAATGTACACAAAAGCTATGCTTTCTACGTGGCGGCATTACATCGCATAGCACCCTCTGCATGCCTTTTGCCCATCTGCCGTACACGCTCCGCTATGCATGAACTACAAGACGCCATGGACAACATCCGCCGCTCTACAGAGAGAATGCTAAGCCGCACGTGGCTGCTCCTCACGCACACATGCAGCCCGGCGACATTCCACAAAGTGTTGTCGAGTATTGTACAAGGAGAAGAGTGACCCAGAGTCGATCAGTATCGCAAACCATCATGTGCGTCTAGAAGGGTGGCGAGGCTGGTGAGACCGAGTCCTGTTGCTCCATGAGCTCTTCGCCAGATGCTTCGATCGAGACTGCAAGACCGAGCTTTGCAGAGTTCTGTCATCAACGTCAGTGGAGTTCCGCGTGTTTCTGCCTGCGCATGTCATACCTTGACGTGGTCCAGCTCGCCGGCAAACGTGAGCCGGACAGGCGGTGCGACGACCTTTTCCAATAAACATCCCAGCTTTCCCTGGCTGTCAATCTGCGCGCGGAAGATGGATCGCGAGAACTCGTACTTGGTGCCGAATGTCGCAACTCCCTCTTTCCGTGCGCCTCCCATCATGCTAGCTCCAGAAAGGCCCGCAAACTGCAAGTTGACGTCCACTCCAGTCTCGACCTTGTCCATGAGCCTCTTCCAGTAGCTCAGTTGCACGCCGCCCTGAGTCAACAGTTGCGCGCTGGCGATCCAGTCGTCGCCCTTGTATCGTCCTGCATAGCTGACAGCTGCGTCTGGTCCCATGCCGCCTCCTGGCTTTTGCCATACCGCCTCCATTCCTAGCGACAGTCGTGGTGTCACACTTTGCAGGTACGAGCCGATGAACATGCCGGTGAGTTCGCCCTCGAGCACGCTGGGGTTGATGCTCTTGAGCGATGCCGTGAAGTCATTGCCGGTGTAGTCCTGCTCCAGCGACACTTGCGCGCCACCGGGGCTCATGCCTGATGATGGCTGGATCTGCACAGAGGACTTGAAGATGAGGCGGTTCGTCAGACGTTGGTTGAGTCGAGCGGAGAAGGATGCGTCCGAGTCCAATTGTGCCTGGCAAAGTGTCTACACAGGCCGTGGTTAGCTGGTGATGGTCGAACGGCGGGAAGCTGCTGTACGTACGCTGTTGGTTCCATAGAGTGCCAGGAAAGTGTACGGCGAGAGCATCTGCGATCCGCTGGAAAATGCATGGCTTATTTGGAAGAGAGGGTAGATGGAAAAGCTCTTGTTCAGCTCGGCGCGAAGTCCAGAAAAGGTCTGGTTGGTGAGGAAGACGTCTCGTTGCACTTCCCGCGCGATGCCATCAACTGTGCCCGGATTACTCAGACCCAGCGCCGCTCTTCGGTCCTGGAACGATCGGTATGTGTCGAAGATGGTATCGAGGAAGCCGTTTGTGCGAAGGGGCTCGAGATGCGTAATGGGCGTGACCTCGACCTCGACTGGGAACGCAGGCTTTTCTAAAGGAGGTACCGCCGCCATTGTGGATTTGATGCGCGCAGCGTGGCACGGTCCAATGCGCAGTAGAGTGAGGTCTACGGCGACGGCGATGGCGCGATGGAATGGGCAAATAGAAGATAAGTCGTGGTGTTTGAGGAAGGAGCGCGTGCTATTGCCAGGTCAAAAACTAAAAGCCGTTCCCCGACCGACCTCCGTCATACCGATGCAAGATATAGTCCGCCGTAGGTATGCCTGAGAACTGCCAACGAAGAATAGAGAATGATCAATTACTTCTGCATTATTTAGTAGGCTACATCAATGCCCGGAGTCGGAGCAACTGCTCTCAGCCTTCACCCATCCTGTCAATCGGTTGGCAATGTCACTAACATAGCACTTTGTCGCACCGGCTGCCTCTGTCAGCTCACCGGATTCCGGTATATACCCAGAATTGTATGCTCGAGCGGCAGCGTACGGGTTGCCGTAGTATGCATTGAGCTCCTGCACCAGTCCGTTGCCCTTCTTCGTCCCCTGTGTGCCGTCTTGCACCATTTCGAGAATGCTCTTCTCCGACTGTTTGGGGTCGTATTCGTGTCCATTGTGGGCCTGAAACAAGCCCGTGTTCTTCACGCCACCTGATGATTCTGTAGCAGGTGTGTGGACGCAGCCTTTCGACTCTTGGAGAATAAAGGCGAGGATGAGGCGATGGTCCACCAGAGATGCATTGGCGCGGTCTTGGATGGCGTTGTACATGTTCACAATCTCCTCTGGAGTATTGTTCTCGCCGTACTTGAGCCAGCCACAGGCATTCTGCAGCGTCTCGAGGTTGTTGTTCCACATATCCTCGAAAGAGATCCACTTGGAAGACGGAACTTCTGCCAGCATCTCAATCGCGTTGCCTTCGTAGAGCGTGTAGACATCGCGGCCAGCGCCGATACCATCTTTGGTATCACTGACACTATTCCGAGTTGCTGCGCCACTCTCAAAGGCCGCAGTTTCGTTGACCTGCAGTGTCGAGGGCGTGTAGCTGGACTTGTTCTTTTTAGATACCGTCACTGCAACAGCGATGATGATTATCAAAACAACCAGCGTGGTGACGATGAGGGTAATGCAAGAGCAGAGCCGGCTGAAGCCACAGCAACCACTTCGCTCCTCTTTCCGGTAGTAATGCCGGCCATTGGCAATGGTGCCGCGTTTGTACCATTCGAGCTCGCTGAAGGTGGAATTCGATCCGGAATGCGGCCGCACCTTCTCGTCCAAGAACGAGCTCTCCAGATCCGTGTCCCAATCGCCTCTTGGATACTGTCGATGGTCCTCAGGAAGGAGTCGTTTGGACGCGTGTACGTCGGGCTCGTTCTGCGGTCGGCGATTGCTGTGCTGTCTTGCCGCAGGATACGAGTCTTGGTAATCCGGAGGATGATCTCGCGAGTCGTCCTGTATTGCAACAATTTCTGTTGGCGGCGTGTTGTCCGGGGGACTTTCAGGCGAGCTTGGCAGGGCAGGGAGACCAGTATGACCATCTTCGAGGCTCACAGCTTCGAGCTGAGGCGGCTGCTCGATGGGAGTAGCATGTCGTTCTGCATTTACATCGACAGATCGTGAAGCATAACGATCCGCTCGCCTCGTTGCGCGTCGCTCTCTTTTCCGCGCTTCATACTCTGGATCCCTCGCTGCACGCTCTTGCCTCCTCCGCTCGCGCTCAGGATCTCTCGCTGATCGTCTCCTTTTGCGATCCTCTCCATCAACTCCTGGAGCACGTCGCGTTCCGCGTCGTTCGTGCTGGGGACTCGGTGGACTGAGTGCTCTTGGCGCATGGCGTGAACGACTCCCTTCTTCCTTGGTCTGCGCGCTTCGGCGTGTTGCTCTGTACAGCGTAGTACTGGGACTGCGAGAGCGTCTGCTATCATATGAAGACTCTGCTGTGAAAGCTGGACGAGGTCTGCCAGGAAGGCGGGCTCTAGGCGAGCTGCTCGACGAGTCGTCCGTTTCGTCGCGCGATTCGTAGCGTGGCATCTTTGCTGGTGAGAGCTATGCTCGTAGCATTCTGCAAGTAGCGTGGACGTATCCATCTCGGCATTGCGCGACCACAGTCGGTTATGATATACATGATGGCTGTAGTGTTGTTTGATGAATTGGGTGGTTGGAGTTGGCGGATGGTGGCGTCGAACATCCAGCCCCTCCAAAGTGCTTCAATAACGACTTCCCGGACATTGTGCCACTCGCTTCCCTGTCTATACATGAATCAAATCAAGTTCAGTAACTGTGCAACCGGGAAACGACACAACGCATCTGGATCAAGGTATCTGATCATTTCGTGTGGCTATGTGGCCACTATGGACAGACGTTGGGCAGAGAGCCAACCTACAGCCTCCTTCAACGCCCACCATCAGAAGTTTGTCCACGCTGGTTCCCACCTCTGACCTCTGAGCAAAGCGCAATGGCGAGAAAGCAACATAGCATGACGCCTAGCCCTGCTTGCAATGCCTCTTCTTGCGGCCTCCTTCCCTAGCACGCCTCCAAGCAGATCCCTAAGCCTCCCAAGGCTTGCCTGGCACGAAGGTCTTCACCTCAGGGCGCTGACTGCCATTGAGACCAACTGCCGGTTTTCCCTTTGGAACCGCAACGTCCACAAGATCGCCGTTGAGGCCAACGGCAGGAATGCGCTGAACTGGTGCTGGAGATGTTGCCTGCGCCATGGTCTTCTGGATGGTGAGCTGGTGAATGTGATCGGCCAACTGATGCACACGCTCGTTCACCTCAGCAAGTCGGGCGAGGGTTTCATCTCTGTCATTGAACAGCACGTCGAGCTCCTGCTTCATGACGTCGATGTCCGAAGTGATGACTTGGCATCTCTCGGCTGCGAGTACAGTCTGTGTAGCACAAGTAGCCTGGTGGCCGACCTCCTCAAATGCGGCCTTTGTATCGGCGGCAAACTTGTCGTAGGTCTGCTTGAGAGTCTGCAAGTCCTCCGGCATACTCACAAGGGTCTCTTCAGCCTTTGACAGACGAGCTGCTTGCTCGGCCAGTTTCTGCTGCTGTGCGTTCAGGCGATCGGCATTCGTTGCGATGAGTGCATGGACATCGTGTTTGGCCAGTTGCTGCTCAAGCTTGTTGATGCGTGTTTCCATCTCAGCGTGGCGGCGAGCCTGTGCGACGAGCTCGTCCTCCTGCTTGGCGAGGCGGAACATCTGCCCCTCGAACAGCCGCTCAGACTCGGTCTCCCGCTGCATCTCGTACAAGAACATGGCTTGAATGGCGCTTGCAGGTGGTAGTCGACCACTGCATTGCTTCGCGATGTCGATGAGGTCTTCGGGCTGATAGCGCTGGAGTGGGCGTGAAGGTCCCAGTCCTGCGTCTGAGCTGCCATCCGACTCTGTGCGACCGAAAGAGCGCGATGCTGTTGGCCAAGGCACTTCCGGAGCCTGCATTTCAGCTGCTCGTGGTGCGTGGCTTGACGCCTCGAGCGAAGACGACAAGCGACCGAAAGAGTCCTCCACACCGCGACAGACTCCCTGAATGGACCCCGGGCCCCCAACCGCCGCTGTGGTGACCTTTGGCGAGCCGCTGTGACCTGCCGGGGACGGGGAAGAAGATGGCAGCGCGGTGTACGTACCCTGTGTGCTTGGCGTCATCTCTGCTGCGAGAGACTCGTTGCTGCTTCTCTGACCGACCACAGCAATTGGCGATGAGGTCAGGCCAGCGTCGATGGCTTTCTTGCGAAGGTGAGGCGGAATGGCCTCTGCAATGGTGTCAGCTGGAGTTGTGTGGCAGGGATAGTAGAGACCCCTTACTGGTGATTGGCGACGAGGAGAACTGCTCGCCCACGAGTGATGGAGCCATTGTCGGTGGCAAGTCGTGTGTTGTTATTGACGCGTTTGAGTCACACTTGAGGTTATTCAAGCTAGAGGTTTCCTGCAGGAGCATCGCGCGCTCACCTGCAGGTTGTCAGTCTGCTTCACTTGGAACCAGCTTTCACTTGCCACGTGCTTCTCCAATGCCTATTCGCGTGCTGACAGCAACGATCCTACCGTAAGGTATTGACCGTCTTGAGTACACTGCTGTCTGCGTTCCCTCATAGCCACATATCACAGCACGCCATGATAGACGAGGTGGTGAAAAGCCCATCAGCTGCGGTGCCGTTGATCAAGTACGTTGTAGTCTGACTGTCAGCACGGCTTCGACAGTAGTGATCATCCTCTGTCTCTAGGCAGACGGCCATCATTCACGTCCACGACGCGGTCCTCGCCCTCGCGTATAGTGAGTAGTGTCAGGAACGACTGCCTGAAGACGTGCTGCCTGGACTGCAGCCTGCACATCCGGCGAGGTTCCGCGCTCTGACAAACAAGGACGAGAAGCTGCTCTGACCTCAGTATCGTCCGATGGTCAGTGCGCTCCACGGTTTCATCATCAGTGGGCCGAGGACGGAGATCAGGAGGAGGCTGGGAGACGCGTCTGGTAGGCAAATCTGCGCCTTGGCAAACAAGGCACGCGTGAGCGCGTCCGAGCACATCGCGCGTGTCGAGACCTTAAAGTGCTCCTCGATTTCTGTTTCTTTGTCCCCCAACAACAACGCGACTCCATCACGCCACGCCCATCGCCAATCCATTGTCCTTGCACCTGATCGTCATCGCTTTATACACACATTCACCATGAGCGTACAGACTACGCCTAGCAAGAAGGTTCGCAATGACGTTCTCGCCGCCAGACCCTGACAGTCTCTAACTCATCCTCTCACAGGCGACTTCAGCACTCGAAGCCCTCAAGATGGAGTCACCAATCAAGAAAGTCCAGTTCTCCGAGGCCAACAAGGAGAACCGCGAGGCACAGTACGCGTCAGACGAGGTCGCCGTCCCGGTCAAGGGCATTCCCGATGACCTGCCCGAGCCAGTAGTCAAGAAGATTGAAGCAGAGATGCCAAAGGAGGATGACATGGAGATCGAGCCCATACTACAGGAGAACGCGCAGAGATTCGTGCTGTTCCCGATCAAGTACCACGAGGTAAGTCGACACGACGCGAGATGGACGCGTAAAGTGGGAACACCGACACGCGCTGACCGTACCACAGATTTGGAACATGTACAAGAAGGCCGAAGCATCGTTCTGGACTGCCGAGGAGATTGATCTGTCCAAGGATCTACACGACTGGAACAAGCGACTAAACGACGACGAGCGCTTCTTTATTTCACACGTCCTTGCATTCTTCGCCGCGTCTGATGGCATCGTCAACGAGAACCTCGTGGAGCGATTCAGTGGAGAGGTCCAGATCCCTGAAGCACGATGCTTTTACGGATTCCAGATCATGATGGAGAACGTCCACTCGGAGACATACTCCCTTCTCATCGACACATATATCAGCGAGCCCAAGCAACGGACGTATCTGTTCAACGCCATCGACAACATCCCATGCATCAAGAGGAAGGCTGACTGGGCACTCCGATGGATCTCGGACAAGGACTCGACCTTCGCGATGCGACTTATCGCATTCGCAGCTGTCGAGGGCATCTTCTTCTCCGGCTCCTTTGCATCCATCTTCTGGTTGAAGAAGCGTGGCCTCATGCCTGGTCTCACATTCTCCAACGAGCTCATCTCCCGCGACGAGGGCATGCACACCGACTTCGCCTGCCTGTTGTTCTCCCACCTCCGGAACAAGCCATCAAAGTCCATCGTGCAAAGCATCATTGTCGAGGCCGTCGCCATTGAGCAAGAGTTCTTGACGGATGCTCTGCCTTGTGCGCTTCTCGGCATGAACGCCAAGCTCATGTGCCAATACATTGAGTTTGTGGCCGACCGTCTTCTGCTTTCCCTCGGCAACCAGAAGTTCTACAACGCCACCAACCCCTTCGACTTCATGGAGAACATCTCGCTCGGCGGCAAGACCAACTTCTTTGAGAAGCGCGTCGGTGACTACCAGAAGTCTGGTGTGATGGAGGGCCTCAAGAAGCAGCAGGCTAAGCTTGACGCTGCCCTCCCTGGCTTCGAGGCGCCCAAGATGAACGGCGACTTTGACTTCAACGAGGACTTTTAGATGCAATTGCGCCAGTGTGCAATGCGTGATTTGTTTTTCATGGGCACGGCGTTGAACAAGATATGGGAACCACGATATGGATGGCATGGCATGGCCGCAGGCGTTTTTCGGATGGATAAGATACCTTTGCGGCTTTTTTCTCTCGACTCATTCAGCAGGATGGTTCACCCAAACACTACAGAAGATGAGATTGCATACGTACAGTAGTAAAAGACCGTGCAAGACGTTGAGTGTTGACCAGACTACTCGTCTGTCTCACAATCAATCTCGCGTGAACAGTTGTTCGCCGTCCACATTGTCGGTGCTCGGGTGTGCAGTGAACATTTGGTGGCGTCGCAGAATTGAGACATGTTCCTGATGATCGGGGTTACTTACTTTACTTGTACCAGGAACACCTTTGAACACGTTTGTTTCGCGGCACAGTATGGACCAGTGGAGTACAGTAGTGACGAGGTGTAACAATAACCAACAACACGCGAGACTAATCATGTATGCATGCACGCAGGGCAGATGACTTCTCCTCACCCCCGGGTTTCAGCTGACGCGTCCTCCTTATTGCCAAGCATGACCGAGAAAGTCTTGGCATGACCCCAAAAAGCTGACGTGACTTTCAATCCTCATTCGAATTCGCACTTGGACTTCTAAACTATTAATATACGTATACTACCTATCTATCTAGTTCCTATTTAATTGCTATTTAGTTTATATCTATTCGCCATTTAAATAGTATTACTTAAGACTTGCGAAGTATACTAGAACTATGTCTTCTATATTACTAATAATAGTAATAAGATAGTCTTCGAAGTAATAGGCCTAGTAAGAATCTTATTCGAATCTTATTCGAATACTATCTAGCTAATATTCGGATAAGGATCTAGAGGGGTCGCTTAGCTTCTACCTCGGGGAGCGTTTATATCGCGTAGGTATAAAGAGCGGAAAAGTATATAGAGTAAGTTATTTAGTTCCTATTTAAATACTATTCGGTTAATATTTAAATAGAAATTATACGCTATTACTAGCGGTCTACGCTAGTATATCGCGAAGGATTATTTAGAAGAGCTAGAGAGTATAGAGGCTATAGTAGCCGGAATTGCTTCGGGAAACCTAAGTAATCGCGAGAAGTAGAGAGCGATTAGTAAATATTATTCGAATCCTATTTAAATATTATTTAGCTAATATTCGAATAGAGTTCTACGAGAGCCTTAGTATCCTAAGTATTAAGGAGTATAAGAAGGTTATAGCTAAGAGAATAGCCGACGATAAGAGGTTTAGTATTCGAATCGTATTCGAATCGTATTTAATTAATATCTTAATAGTAACGAATCTACCCCCGAGCCTACCCTAAAGAAGCCTACCCTAAAGAAGGTAATAAAGGGTAAGGGTAAAGGTAATATTACGGCGGTAAGGAGGTATACTAATAGTATTTAAATACTATTTAAATAGTATTCTGCTAATATTTAAATAGTACCCTAAAGAAGGCTACTAACTCCTCGAAGCTAAAGGCGGCTACCTCTACCCCTCCTGCCTCCCCCCCTCCTACTACTCCCCCGGTAACTCTACGGATAAGACTACTAGAGAGGAAGTAAGTTATTCGAATACTATTTACTTAATATTTAAATAATAGTTAAATAGGGTTAGTAGTAAGACGGTCCCTAGCTATAGCTCTCCCGCTACTAATCCGCCTCCTACTACTTCTCCTACTACTTCTCCTACTAGCTCTACTTCTCCTACTAGCTCTCCTACTCCGTCCCCGGCCCCTACTCCGTCCCCGGCCCTTAGGGCTCGTACTTCGTAAGTCCTCTATATCTATCTAGATACTATTTAGTTAATATTTAAATAGGCGCTCTCGTAGCTAGCCTACCGTAGCTTTCTCTAGTAGGTTATAGTTCTAGTTTTTTCCTAACT